>OX439484.1:82795703-83028527 GCA_949320155.1 Melangyna quadrimaculata | reverse complement strand
CGGGACAGTAGACTCTGAAGTAAAACTCATTAATACATACATATTTGATCGTAAGGGCCTTTATATTTTTTGGAAAGATAACATATAAATATTTTACTCACGTTTAAAGAATTTTTGATACCATTATGACATTTTTGAAGAAAACTGTTTTTCATGATGAGTTTATGGTAGTTTTTGATTTTTATCTTTTTAATGGACAGGTTTAAAAATCTTATTTTTGTACGGATGATGGAAAACATTAATATGGATATTCGTGTGAAATTTGGATTCATTCATATTTTTGTCTTAAAAAAGTACCGTCTCCATTATCAGTTTGACAATTCGACAAGCATATCTTCAGAAGGTTGGTTCTAGGACTTTAATTTTTTTAAGATATTAAAAAAATAAAGAAATTAACTTCTTAGTGAAAACAATAAAACTCGGAGTTGGTGATAAGCAACTTATGGTTGCTAAAATGATAATTTAGTCGGATTCTTCTTGATTTTATGAGAAAGTTGGTCTATTTATTTTTTAATATCTTGAAAAATAAAAGTCCTAGAAACATCCGGTTTTCAGTGTTTGACTAGCAATTGATAAAAGCATTGAATTTTGCAATTAAAAATTATACTTTAAAACGTGACATTTTGAAAAAAAAAAAACAGTCAACATTTTTTTCAAAATTTTGAGTTTGAAAATTATTTTTTTTTCAAAAACTGAACTTTATTTGAAAATAAAATAAAAAAGGGATTTCTGGGTTTTAAAAAAGATATAAAGGCATTGTAAGTGTCGCAGTTGTTTTGTAATAATTTTGTTTCTGTTTTAAGTCACTTTTTAGAAAACAACCCCTCATGCCTAAACGAGGGGGAATATACCGCACCTCCTATGCGGTTTGTTTCTTATCTCAGCCAAACTTACATGCTCCAGCTTTTTGTCGCACCATCGGTGAATCACCCTGTATAACAGCTTATATTTTTAATAAGGAATAAGAAAACTGTGAAATTAACGATTAATTCCGCTTTGACCTTAAAACGTTGGAATGAGTACATTTATTAGATCAAAAGTCAGGAGCGTTCAATTTAAAAAGTTGAGCTCATCATTTAGGTTAGGTTGAAGTGGCTGCCAGCAAAAAACTGGAACACTTAGACCATAAGTTGGTCCGTTGTGATACCACGTGAATCAAGAGATTTGTTCCCCACTCGTTAAAACCAGTTCGAGCTTTTTATGAAGCGAGCGAGACTGCTAATGTCTGTGTTTGTTAGATCACTAGGATCATTGAAGTAGAAGTCTCCTAAGGCCTAATTTATTCAGTCGAAGTTGAACATAACTCTGGGATTTTTACAGTCAACTTGAGAATTAGTTTTTATTCACTCAAAGTTGACGTTTTCAATTTTTTATTTTCAACTCTAGAGTTGATCAACTTTGGATTTTCTCAACTTCCCGAAATAGTAGAATTTAGTGAGCAAACTTGGGATTTTTCCTCATCTTTGTGTATTCATTCATGCTATTCAGTTCTCGACCGATCACCGAAATCAAGCACCGTCGGGTGAGTTAGTACTAAAATGGTGGACCGCATGAGTATTTTTTTTGTTTCATATTTTTTTTTTTATAATTGAAATTTGTTTATAAAAACCAAAAAATATAGAACATGTTATATATGGAATGATTTTCTGGCTTTGTAATGTTTAAGTAGTGGGCGACGATTTCGCCGGACAAGTTTAAAAACATACTCATGAACATGGATCCATTCATGACTCCATTTCACAACAACAGTTCTCACTTTTCATGGAGTTGTTGATCTTTGTTTGGCATTTCCTGTTTGACCCTACATTATTCTTCTCTGTGAAAATTTGTGTTTCTTCCTTTATAATTATTTCATTTTAGGAAAACAAAATAGTTATAGGAACAAATTATAGTGTGTGAAAACTCACCTCTTATTGCTAGACATATGTATATTATTTTCTTTAAAAATAAAAGTTGTACCTAGTCCGTTTTGTATAGCTTTCAATGTAGTTGGGTATTTTTTTGATTCCGAGTTTCACATGGAATGAAAAATTCATTGCAATTATTCGGGAAAATTATTCAAAATGCAAAATTAATTCTAATGCAAAACAAAAGTTGAAAATGACGTCTTGTGCGTCATGTGTCACAAATATCCCAAGGATATTTTAGAAACTGCAGGTTGGTCAACTTTTGAATTTCAACTCTGGAGTTCAGATTCGAAGAAGTGAATAAAAGCATTTTTCAACTTGCGGTTCAACTACGGATTTGAAGTCAACTTGTAAGTTGGCCAACTTTAGAGTTTTCAGCAAATTGAACAATAGTGAATAAATTGGCTCTAAATGTATCTTGCGTCTTTGGAATAGGACTGGGCATGTGCAGAGAAGATGAGGAACAGATTCTTCTTCTTCTTCGTCCATACCAGCTTCTCCAAGCCGCGTTGCGTGCTTGCCTATAAGACAGTGCCCGGTTATGACACCAATTACGGAGCTGATATGCAATCTGTTTGAGGATATCAAATATTTAGAGCAATTCACATCCAGCGTAGGCCAGATCTGTTTGGTCGCCAGGCAAGTGGTTATGTTGTTTCACCTAAGGTTTGTTCTTCTTAAAGCATCTTGCTTCAGCAAAAATTTGCATACAACTATAGGCATACCGATATTTACCTTTTCAGGTAAAACAGTTAGTCTTGTTCCACCTTTGACGAGTTCATTAGCTTTACAGTTACCCCGAATGTCCCTATGGCCCGGCACCCAACAAAAGAGAATATTGAACTGCTGGGCCAACTCTATAAGAGATGATCGACAATTTAGGGCTGTTATAGAGTTTGAAGAGACACAGTCGAGAGATTTTATGGCAGCTTGGCTATCTGAGAAGATGCGTATATCAGAAGTCGATATCACGTTTTCCTTGAGCCAAGATTTAATTTCCATTATCGCCAAAAGTTCTGCCTGGAACACGCTACAATGTTCAAGACGATGAAATGAGAGACTTAAATTAAGTCTATCTGAGTACACGCCTCCACCACCCCCATGAACGGTTTTTTAACCGTCCGCGTCCGTATAAAAATGAATCGATTCGTCTTCCAAAAATGTCACGTCTCCCATGTGGATCTGGAAGATATGGCAACTTGCAATTATGGGATGGTGTAATCAATGATACGTGGTAGTGATCCGTATGAGTTCAGAATAGCTGAGTGGCATATTTCATTATTGATCCACTGTGAAAAGTTTAAAAGACGGATTGCCGTATTTGCTGCCGTTTGTTTACTAAATATATCGAGGGGTGACAAATGAGTGTCCAGTCTAGCGTTGTCAGATTTTTCTTACAGCTAGGCGGGTCAAATAGCTAAAACAATGAGAAATTCCGGGATTTCAACAGTTTGCCCGGGACAAAATGAAAAATCATAAAATGAATGATTAAAATAAATAATTTCTTTCAATAAAAGCTAATTAAATACATTTCCTAAAAATTACGTTGCATAGGTCCGAGTGTTTTGATTAAAAAAAAAGTTCATTGATGAAACTTAAAAATTAAACCATCTACTTCAAAATGAATACATTATTATAGTTTAAGTTATTAGATAATGTAATTATAAACGATCAGTTTTTTTGTAATTACATTCATTATTAATAAAGATAAAAACCTTATGTTACACAAAATTACTTAAAATATTTTAAGGAACTTTTGGCACATTTTATTATCTCAGTATGATTTTTTTAACATTATTGTTAAATTCTGAACAGGTAAAGTCAAAGTAATTCGCCTCTAAGCAATTCAGGCGAGTGTTTTTTATTTCTTCCATCCGCCCATTTTAGAACTATTTGTGAAAATACTCACAAATTACAAATACCTATTTGTCTTCAAATAATATTTTCTCAATTTAAATGACAGCAGTTAGGTTGTAAAAATACTTTCTTCGTTAAGTTAGGTTTTGTTTGATTGAAATTTTAAAATTAATTTCTTAAGGTTAAATCAAAATGTAGCGATTGATCTGAATTAATAAAAGACTTTTACATTGGACATTTGTTTTTGGGGAGTTTGAGTCATAACCCGGAAAAAAGGTGTCCCGGCGGGGCAGTTGAAATTATGCCTGAAATCCGGGACGTCCCGGGTAAACCGGGACGTCTGGCAACGCTAGTACAGTCCCTATTTAAATATTCTTGATATTATTTAGTTATACATTTCCAAGTACTTAAAAGTGTTTTGGCATATACAAATCGTATGGAAAACAGCGATGAGCGACCTCTAAAAACGAATCTAAAGGGCTGAAATTTTAACAGGTTTCCAATTTTTCTCAACTCTAACTAATAAGCTAGTGACTTAAAAAAGTGGCATTTTTTGAATCAGTCTAATATACCTAATACCTTCGTAAGTTGTTAAATTCATGTCCATTAAATTAATATTTTACTATGAACATTAGCTTTTGGTACTTCTAATACCTACTACTCCCCCTACTGTTAGAAAAACTCTTACACAACTAAAAATAACCTTAAAATAAATGTTATCACAAAAGATTTCAAAAACAATAAATGAGATGTAATTCATCAAATTACGCGTGTGCACTCAATTCAAAGAAGAATAAAAGAAGAAGACAAATTCCGTCCTATTACCCTCCCATTAGGAAGTAAACTAATTTTTATGGTCAGTTTGCCCTCCGCATTGTTGAATTAGGTAAAAGCGATGAAAAAAAGAACTTCATATATACCGACGCACATTTTGGCTAAAGTCTCCCTTCTCTCAAAATCTACAGTGATTTGTCAAGAAATATCTGGAAGCACAAATAATAAAAATATAATTTTTATTATGATTCACAGATGAATGGTTGATTTGGTTTCAAGAGGATTCTCATATATCTTATCGGGCTGTAGACATAAATCAAAAAAAAAAAATCGGCAAAATTGACCCTCAAAGGCGATCTGATTTTTTAACTTGATTTCCTATACGGATTTTTGTGGGGGAAGTTGAATTTTTGTTTGAAAACAACAACGAATTCGATTAATGAGAAAGCAGGTCCTTTTTCTTCAATATGTGACTCAAGAAGCTTAACACAGATTCAAGGAGGAATTAGTATTATTGCGATACAAAGTGTCGAAAAATACTTATACATTTATACAAATAATAATATTTAAGGAGAAACCCGGAAATGAATAAATATTATGATTATTGCGGGAATATTTTATCCTTGGTTGTCGTCATCTCTCTGGGCAATAAAAGGCAAAAGGAAACATCCTTATCCTTATCCACTTGGCGTTATCCTTTTGTAATGATAATAGCTTAGCAAAAATGCGACAGCGAACGAGGGGCAACAGTGTTATCTAACACAAATGAAATAAATTTTGATATCCTCTTCATATTTACGATGACACTGATATCGTAAAAAGGAAACAACAACGCACTCAGCGCAGCTCTTAAGGTCTTGGCTTTGATTTAGTTTTGTGTGTTTGGCTGGTACGGTGCGGTGGTAGTGGCGAGCATTCGTTTATATTGGTGGCGGTGGGTGCTAGATTACTATACTTCATTGGATTTTATATATGTAAGTTCTAAGCGACGAACGGTGGTGGGGGAGCGATATGGTTGCAAGACTCTGTTGCCAACTCACCCTAGAAAAATTGTTGTTTTCCAATAATTTGATTTGCCCTAGAAAGAGGGTTGATTTGTTGACTCGACTAATGTGCTCGAATGGGTTGTTTTGTTATTTCGTTACTCACACTAGAGGGGGCTGTTTTTGCGTTCATAATTTAATTACACATTCGACTCGAAACTTTATATGGCTACTTGGACCAATTTGCCATTTGTTTTTTTGTTTAAGATGAAGTTGAAAGGTTTTAACAGTGATTGACATGAACATGAACTTATTTTGTTACTGAAGTCAAAGTATTTATAACATGAGCTTTTATAATTTTTTAAAAGCTAAATAAAATAATTATGAACAAATACATATAGAAAACATGTTATGCTTAATACGATATCTTAACTTGTCATTTTTAAAGAGTTGTTTTGGCGAAGAAATTTCATGGACTAAAATTTTAGTTTGAAATTTTTAAAATAATAATATATTTCAATACAGAACTAAGGTTCGTCACTTACACAAAAATTATTAAAAATATTTATTGGACCTTACATGCTTGAACCAAAAAATCAAAATAAATCATCCAAAGGCTACATACAAATCAAAACTCCACCAAAAATCAACTTTTTACAATTTTTTTTTTGACGAAAGCCTAATTTTACTGCGCCATTTTTACATTTATTGAATTTCCTTTTTTGGTTTCTAAAGGGTGGTCCAACCATAACGCACGATGTTAATTGTGAGTCACACCTTAACGTCAAGTTTTTTGCCCAACTTTATTTGACATTTCTTTGGTTCAGAGTTAGACAAATTCAACCATGGAGGGGTACACAATTGAGCAGCGCGTTAAGATTGTTGAAGCCTTTTAGGAAAATGGGCATTCAAATCAAAACGCTTTTGGTGCACTTCGTGATTTGTTTGGTCAGCATAATCGATTAAATGTGTCCACAATCGGTAGAATTGTGCGCAAAGTTCAGCAAACCGGGTCTGTAGGATATGTGAAAACACCTGTTCATGAAAACATTGCTGTTGTTCGCGATAGTGTGGCAGAAGAGCCGTCAACCTCGACTCCGCGTCGTACCCAAGAATGGAACATCTCACGAACATCACATGCGTATTTTGAACAAAAATTTGAATTAACACGCTTACAAGGTTCAATTGACTCAAGAGCTGAAGCCTACTGACCATTTCAAGCATCGTCGTCAATACGCTGAATGGTTGGTTGAACAGACAGAAGTGAATGGTGACTTTACAAAGAAAATCATCTTCAGCGACGAGGCACACTTTCACCTCAGTGGATTCCTTAACAAGCACAATTGTCGCATTTGGGAATAATATGAGAATCCACGAGTGATTGCTGAAAAGCCGATGCATCCACAAAGAGTGACTGTTTGATGCGGTTTATGAGCTGGCGGCGCCAACGGGCCGTACTTCTTCGAAAATGAGGTCGGCCAAGCAGTTACCGTGAATGGTGTTCTCTATAGCGAGATTATAACGGACTTCTTGTGGCAAGAAGTGGAGGATATGGACTTGGATGGTGCCACTTGCCGCACAGCGAAGAAATGGCTCTTTTGCGCGAGAAATTCAATAGCCATGTTATCTCACGTCCTGGCTATGTTAATTGGCCGCCAAGATAATGTGATTTGACACCGTTGGACTTCCTTTTTTGGGGATATTTAAGAGAAAAAGTGTACGTCAATAAGCCAACAAATATTCAAGACCTAAAGGATAAGATAATTTGGCACATAAACGACATTCAACCTCAATTATGTCTCATTTTATGTCATTGAAAATATGGGCCATCGGAAAGAAGTATTCCACCGAAGCCGTGGGAGCATTTGGCTGATATTTTATTTCACACAATTCGCTGGCTCAATACTTTAATGTTCTATGTCATATAAAATTCAAAAATAGGTTTTTTTTATATCAAAATGTTCGTCTTTTTGTCGACTTTAAAAAAATGTGTGTTTCATTTTTTTTGTTCAACAAATGGCCGTTTTATAGCCCTAACAAACATAAACTTTTCAAAGATTCTTAGTTATGCTCTGTACTTAAACGTTCATTTACACCATAAAAAAAAATTAAATCAATAAATAAATTATCATACAGTATTAATAAATGGGAAAATCTGTGTTGAGATACTTTAATCTAGAATTTCGTAGTTTATATGTAATTTTTGAGCATAAATAATAGTTTGTTACGGTCTAACAATTGCAGTAACCAGTTTTTGTAATTTTACTGCATATTTTATTCCATTTTTCTCCAATTATCCATTGCATTCCATATATCTCCCTCAGTGCTATAATGTTCTATGTCTAACATAGAACAAAAAACTAACAAAAAACTCAAAAAAGGTAGAAAAATGTTCTATGTTAAAATTGAAAAGTGTTAATTAAATCAATGTTAAATACAGAAAAAAGAAAGTTGGTCCTTAATTTAATGAAGCAACTTAGTCGTTTAAATATTTTAATATTTTTTTTTAATAAATGATGATATTTTGACCCAAAATCAGCTACGTAAAACTTTACAAGCGATTATCTCAAAATAATGAAAACCTAACATAGAACATTATTATTATATATATTTGAATAAATCGTATTTCTAATTTACAAATGTTGAAAAACAGTTAAGAAAAATATATTTCTCTTTTAAATAGCTCCAAGAATTTTTATAAAAATATGTTTGTGCTTTTTTATTTTATTTGGTATTCTTGTTAAAAGTATTTCCCACAGAACCACTTTTTATATTTTTGACTATTTCATTATTTCATTATTCGAAATCTCTTAGATGGGAGGACCGATCCACATGGAGCATAGCCTTGGATGATATCCTATAGAAACTGGATCAGAAAACTTATGTTGGATTTCTGGAGCAAGCAGCAAGTTCATCAAGTCACTTGGTCTACAAAGTACTCAACCACGGAGACTACAGCGCCCATCAAATCAGTATAATTTTTAAAACAATAGGAGAGTTGTTGCCTCTTAAAGATGATTTACCAACACTCTGTACCCTCTGCAATTTACGAGAAAGGGAAGATGTATTCCATCTGATAGGAAAATGTCCAATCCTTCAGAAAACTCTCAGGTATCATTGGAACTAATCTTTTCTAACAATGGAAGAAGTAGAACAGATTCTGAACGGGTCAAACTGGAAAACTCTTCGTAAATATATCTCTTATGTCCTTACATACAGAAACCTATATATAGAAGTTTAGAAAAAAATTTAATTTAATGCCTCAAATCATTTAAAATTAAAAACCATCGACACAATATTAAAAAAAAAGCGTTTTAATCAGCAAGGCCTACCAAATCTGTTATATTAATTAAACCTGTATATTAATTAATTTTTAACAAAACATTACTGAACCATTAACATGCATCGTCAATATGTCAATCCCTTAGCTACATTCGAGCTGTTACGTATACAAGCAAAATTTTATGCGATCCAGTCGAGCATTTTATTTTTCTACCCACAATATGAAATCTTAAATTTGATACTTGAAGTTTCAGTTGACATTTTTAATAATAATAATAATAATTTTAAATTGAAGGTTTTGAATGAACAACAACCACTTGTGTTGGCTACCACCGAGTATTACATTTGGCTGGAATTATTGCAATTTCATGGCTGCCACACCAATCATCAGATTCCTTTTAGTGGTGCTTAGTCTATAGTTCCAATTTTAATTTATAAATTGTTTTTGCCGTCAATTGGATTCAAACCTAGACCAAGCACCTCAGAGGCCGTTGCACTACGCTAAGCTGTGCAGCCTAACTTCAAGTGTTATCACGAGAAAACACTTTTGAATGAAATTTAATTCTTTAATGCAACGATTGTTGCGGTGATAACGGAGAGGAGAAAAAGAAAGAACCCGAATGAATAACATCTAACTTGTGTGTGGGTTGTAAAAATGCTAGTTGTCCAAATGCAATTGTAAATTAAATTAGAAAAACCTTCATTTGGATGGGCACGATCAGGTGACCCCAGTGGTGCAATGCGTAGTGCAATGGCTTCTGAGGTAGCTTGGTCTAGGTTCGAATCCAGTTGACGGTAAAACAATTTATAAATTAAAAATTGGAACTATAGACTAAGCACCACTAAAAGGAATCTGATGACTGGTGTGGCAGCCATGAAATTGCAATAATTCCAGCCAAAATGTAATACTCGGTGGTAGCCAACACAAGTGGTTGTTGTTCATTCAAAAACCTTCAATGTTAAGTATGACGGAGCGAAAGCTATGCAGCCTAACTGCAAGTGTTATAACGAGAAAACACCTTTGAATAATAATTTTAACTACATGCCTGCAAGTCCTAAGGTCTTTTAAATGCAATGCACGGCACTAGTTAGAAGGAATAGAAGGAAAGCAAAGATTTTTGTTTATCCAGTTGAAACTGGGGAATTTAGAAAAGAATGCTACCTGACTGGGACTCGAACCCACACGTCCAGGTTAGAAGTCAAACAATATATCCACTGTGCCATTGCCATACCCGCTTCCGCTTGCGTTATATGTACGTAGTATATTGCAAGTTTAGGATTCGTGCAAAAAATCGAACTCGAGATAGTAATGTTCCCTAACATTAGGATGATAGTGAAGGCGAAAAAAACTGGTCTCGCCATTCTGTCTGTCTGTACCTCGACCTGCAGCCTAAGCCGCTGAAACGACTTTCTTCAAACTAGAGGGGAAATTGAAAAAAATGATTTATTTCAAAAACGGCTCTAAAGATTTTGAAAAAAGATAAAATACGAGGACCTAATGAGACTGTAGTTATTTATGACACCTGTCATAGAACCGATAGTTTGAGCTATATCTTATTTAGTCATTGAAATAACAAATTTAGGTATCTATATATTAATACGCTTAGCAAATCCTAAGCAAAACCTAATGGTACGCTTTTCTCTGTAAATAATCAACGGAACTACATAAATTATATAACGTTGGAAAGGTTTTCACCTACAGATGTGCAGAAGCCAAAAGTTATGTCTGTATGTAGCTGTTAAAGCATTTAATGGACATTTAAATTTTTCCAGATAAATGATTTTTATCATTTTAAGGGTTCGGATTAGAGCTTTGGGAGATGATAACCATTATTTATTTGGATTTTTTGGTGAAAAATTATAATTCATAACTTGCCGGACAACAGAGGAAGTTACATATTTATATATTTTTGCTCAAAAACAACTTCCATAGGAAATATATAAATGTTGAACTATAGCAGACTAAGCTTT
The DNA here is from genome assembly GCA_949320155.1 of Melangyna quadrimaculata. Lineage (NCBI taxonomy): Eukaryota > Metazoa > Arthropoda > Insecta > Diptera > Syrphidae > Melangyna > Melangyna quadrimaculata. The sequence continues at coordinate 83,017,753 of OX439484.1, read as the reverse complement.
TATATCAAAAAATATTTTGTTTGTGAGTATGTATGTACACTCCGCTCCACTTAAATAGAAACAAACTTTTTGTTTACTGTCTGAGCGTGTAGCGCTTTGGTAAATTTATAAATTCACCTTTTGGTTTTAGTTCCTTTAAGAAGGATCTATTGCGAATAAAACGGCAGAGACAGAATAAATCAGGAAAATACAATTAGGTTGTTTTTTACCACTTTTTTAATTACTTCATTTAAAACACTGTTTTTCTTGCGCCACTTGAATAGAAACATTCTCTAAATAAGGAAACAAATTGAGAAAGTTCAGTAAAATTAAGTAGTTTTCTATTCGTAATCATATTCTTATATGTTTGTTTCCATCTTTATTTGATATAACTTAAAAAACCCATTTGGAGACTGAATCATGCAGTTATTTTATATAATTCAAAGAAATTGCACTTCATGCTTCTTTGATTGCAGCAATAAGTGATTCTTTGTCCTAATATTGTCGGTCAGAATCGTAAAATTTACGAACCATCCATCCTCATACGTTTTCAATAATATTTAGGTCCGGAGAATATGGTGGCCATTGAAGTAAGGTAACTTATTTCTCGGATATCCAACTGTTAATGATCCTTGCGTTGAGGATTGGCACGTTTTCTTGTTGAAATGTCCATGGTTTTGGTCCAAAGACATCGGTAAACTTAGGGAAAGCCTCTTGGAGTATTTCCTTGCATGAGTTTGCCGTCATTTTCAATGTGGGAATGTCCAGAACAATTGTTCAAAACCAGAAAATCGCACCCCACGCCATTACACCGGCTTCTCGGCTATGGTGGCGCTCCAGTAACCTGGGTTCCTCCCTTATAACATGAAAATAGTAATTATATCCGTCCGGGCCATCATAATTGAATTTTGTTTGTCAGAAAATACCACTTTTGTCCACTCTTCCTTCCACGTCATATTCTTACTGCAAAAATCTATTATATTCTGTCTTCGTATTGGATGTAACGGTGGTTTTTTCATAAATTTTAGGCGCCCACGAATAACACGTCTAATAGTGTTAGGACTCGCTGTTTTACCACTCTTAGCCTTGATTTTAGCAGCAGAGCCGCTTGAATTTGAAGCCGGTCTAATTCTCTTTCCTTTCTTCGGTCTGCTTCTGTTGTGGCTCTTGATTGCCTACCTTAAATATTTTTCCATAGTTTTCTTTATTTCTATGGTTCGACCAAACAATTTTCACACTTCTACTTATTTGTTTGGCAATTATGCCTAGGTGAAGCTTGTTTTCCGCTTGTACTTCTATTTTGGCTTTTTCAGCTGGGTTTTCCGCGGCCCATCTTTTCTTTGATCAAACAATTATTATTTTTAATCTACACTATTATTATTGTTACAATATTTTGTCTTCTTACTGTAATCTATAGAGACAAAACGCACACTGTTTCTATTCAAGTGGCGCAAAAAAAAAAAAACAGTGTGCCCCCAAACGTGAAATATCCCCAAATGTGGGCTCATAATGATAAATGGCCCCAACCTTATAAAAAATTAAATTAAACAAAAAATGAAAAATTATCCCAAAATAAGTATAAGAAGCAACCACAACAGAAAAATTGCAATCTTACAAAAAGTGTTTTGCGTCGGTTTGGGATAGCCTTAAAAGTACCTTGCTTGGCCCACTTCGCGGGTTTAATGATTTTAACTCCCTTTTTGGGTCCTCTGACCCGCTCACTGAGCATACCCTAACATGCTCAGTCGCCTGGCAGGCGCCTAAGTTGTCCGTTGGTCTGTGATTAAAGTTTTTGTATTTTGGTTAAAAAATAAAAGTTTGGGGCCATTTTTCATAATGAAATTTCACCCCAAAATTAAGAACGAAAAAATGCCCCAAAACCATGAAAAATGGCCGAATTCACAAATTTTGAACTTTTATTAGTTTTTGCTGTTTCTCATATACATTTTTGGGGCTATTTTTCATTTTATGTTTGGGGTCAAATTTGGCGTAGCCAAGTCCACAATGTACGGGTATTTCTGATTGTGATTGATGCTAAATGATTGCCGAAAGAGCATAAATAAAAATTAGTTTAGTTTTGACACTACTATGATACGATTAGTTTAATAGTTTTAAGGTGTCTGGCTGTCATAAGAGGTAGGCCTTAGATAAAAAAAACGTCATCTTGCAACAATTGTATGGAACTAACATTCGCTTCCTCCTAATTGTGCCAAAATTCAAGAGTATGTTAATGTTATAGTCTAAGAGCAGACATCAAATTTTGGGTGTGGATGGATAACCAAAATATAAGTATGAGGGTTTGTAGGTGCTTGTATCGTGGTATCGAAAACCAAAGTCTGGCAGATTTTTTTCAGCCTCTGTCGAGAGTGGGGTTTTAAAAATATCGATTTTCTAATTTGTTTCCCAGAGGTATTACCACTTCAATAAATTTTAAAAATATATGTTATGATACTCTGTCATTTTTCTTAAGTCCAATCATCTAAATCCTTGGCAATCCCACCAATAGAACTCAAGATATTAGCTTTTTATGAGGACCTAATCGGCTTTTTCTTGGAGATTTATAAAACGCAAACAATCAGCAAAACAAAGTCTAAAAAAAAAAAAACATTAAGGGCTAATTTTTTCAATCTTCATTAAACTTAAATCCTTCATTAAAAAAGGAAAGTTTAAGATTTTTTAAAAAATATATTTATTCATGTTCTTTTAGGGATTTAAATGAAGTTTGGCTTCATTTACTAATCGAGCATTCAATCTAAAATCACATTTAGCTAAAACGCCAAAATCCACATTTTACGAGGAATTTTTAAGACTAAATGAGGTGTTTTGGAGCATTTCGGTTTATTCACTCTTCATTAGCTATAACTGTCAGTTTTGTTTTGATTGGTTGTTTTGTTTGAAGTTTGTGCGATAATAATTGTGTAATTTTATTAAATAGGTACTACATTATTTTAAGAATTTCAAAATGGACAATAGCCTAGAATATGTGTTAAATTTGAGGGATGAGGAGGAGGACGAAGAAAATAAACTCGTACCTGAACGCAGGCAGTACAGATTGATGGAAAGAATAAATATGGAAAAATGGGATGATGAAGATTTTTTCCAACGTTTCCGTTTGACCAAACAAACTGTGGTTAAAGTTCTTGAAATTATTCGACCAGACTTGGAGTACTATCTTCAAAGGTTATAAAATTATATATACCTAAACAAATACCGAACTTTCAATCGAATTTTGCATCCTTTTACATATGTAGATCCCGTTATATTCGTCCAATCGCGCAACTGCTCATAACATTACGTTTTTATGCACTTGGGTCAATCTCTATTGCTGATTTCGCTGGTGTAAGTATCTCCTCCGTTTGCATTTTATTGCCAAAAGTTACACGCGGAATTGCAAAAAAATCGGTCGAGATTTATTCGGATGACCCAAACTAATTTTGAAATGACTAAAGTTAGCGAGGAGTTCTATAAATTTGCCCGATTTACGAGAACGATTGGAGCTATTGACTTCACTCATGTCAAAATTCAATCTCCGGGTGGGGAGAATGCAGAAAATTATCGCAATAGAAAGGGTTGGTTCTCTTTCAACGTACAAGCAGTTTGTGCAGCCAACATGAAAATTATAAATATTGTCGCACGCTGGCCTGGTGCATCGCATGACCAAACTATTTTTAATAACTCAAAACTTAAAATGAAATTGGAACGGGGTGAGTTTGACAATTTCATAATCATTGGCGACTCGGGCTATCGAAACACAAGGTATTTGGCGACTCCTTTTGTCAATCCTGATAGTGATTTGAAAAATCTGTACAATGAAAGTCAGATTCGTACACGAAATGTCATAGAGCGAACATTTGGCGTTATAAAACGAAGATTCCCAGTGCTATCTATGGGAATGCGACTTAAACAGACAACAACAAAATTAATCATCATTGCATGTGCTGTACTGCATAATATTGCAATAGATGAAAAAGAAAATGTACCACCAACTGAACTGGAAGGATTTGAAGAAATGATGGCTGCGACGGAAATTCCGAATATTAACACAACTGAGCGAAACGATCGAAACAATGCACGTGATCTTTTACTTAACAATTACTTCCAAAATTTGTAAGCTAAATTACGAAAACAAAAAATAACATACTGAATCCAATATGTTTTATTAAACAAATAAAGAAATACATATGTACATATGTACATATGTACATTGTACATACATAATGTTAATACAATTTTATTCAGAATCTGTTGTTGTTTCATCATTCTTCTCCTTAGTAAACTTCGAAATTTTTATTTGGCGCAACTTTACCTTTGTTTCAAAATTCATTCTTTGAGCTTCTAACAAAGATTTGCGTGCTTCATGCTCAATCTGCTGTTGACTCAAGCGTGTTTGATGCTCAATTTCACGCATTTCCAACTCTCTCTCAATCATTTTTTTTTCAAATTCTGTATGGAATCCTCTTTTCACCATTTGATGAAGTTGCTCCTCATAATGGCCGCTTCAATTTATGCTTGTTTGGCTTACGTAGCATTGAAGGATTATAATCCGCCCACGATTCGTTTTTCAACTGCTCTGTTATTTTTGGAGTTAGAACTAGGTCCTTAACTACAATTTTATCTAGGATCAAAACACTTTTACCAGTATAATTTTGCTGAACTTCAACCGTTTGTGTAATAAATGATGTTGGTTCAAATTGATTTTTATCTTCATTACATTCAACATCTAATGATTTAAAAGAAGGGGACGTAGTATCATTTGTTCTATCATCGTCGTCATGGTCAAATGTTGGAGATGTACCATGGATCAAAATTGAAATGAGTTTGGCCAATTCAGCCATTGCTTCAGTTTTTGGTTGCCACTTTGGCATTTCCTTTCCACCACCAGTTGCTAGACGACTTGTTTTTCAGCTGCAAATTGCTTACGTAGCATAGTTTTAATGTTCGAGTATTTATCATTAAGATCCTTGCTTTGCCGAGCCTGCAATATATTAAATAATATATGTATATATTAAATATACATATATATGTATGTATCCATGAAAATGCAACAATTGAAAGAAACACTATTACTTACAATATTTGGACACAAGGCGTTGAATTCCATTACAATTTTTTCCCAAACACGTTGCTTTTCGTTTAAATTGCATGCGTCGGTTTTTTTATTTTCGACAACTGTTGCGTGTCGCAAAATGCACTGCAGAAGAATATCTTCTTCGGTTTCCGTGAAATTCGAGGTACGGATGCGTTTTTTTAACATTTTATTTGTTACTTATCTATTTGAAACTAGAAATCAACTGAAGTTTTCGTTATTATTAATTTATTGACATTTGAATTATTCACAGTAACGATAAAATCCCTGGGATATTTTTAAATAGATTTAAATTTAAAGTTACTATAAGCAATGAAGTATTTAACTAACAGCAAGTGAACAAATAGCTAGATTTAATTGAGAATATTTAACAACTCCAATTTTTAAAGCCGTTTTAGCTAAACGGACTTAACTCACTATTTAATGGATTGTGAATAAATTAGGCCTAAGATTCGCATAAAAAGCTTATATCTTGAGTTATATTGGCACAGTGAAACAACACAAAAATCAAACAAATTGGCGGTTTTAAGTTTAGAAAAGTAACTGTTGTATCCACAAAGTACCTAATTCAGAATTTTAGTAGGGTAATTTTTGGTTGATTTATTGTATGTTGTTGAAAATTAAATATTTTTTTCTAACTGAGCGACAAAATATTTTCATATTTTTTTGAAAGGTGCAGAGGCTAAGTCACAGATAGAAATAAGATATACAAAAATCAGGTATTGTTCAAATACAAAATTTATGAATTCCTTATAGTAAAGGCTTAAAGACATTGGGGCATATTCATAGTCGCAGATAGACCCAGCTTTAACTTAACTACAGTTTAAGACAATTTTGGCTCAATGAATACAGACCGATTTTAATTACAAATTGTTGGTTTTATATTTTTATAAGATAATTTACTTGGTATACTACACAAATAGCTTCAAATATTTTGAAATGATAACCTTAAAAAAATAGAGAATCAACGTCCGAAAATTCAACCAAAGCTATGTTTAAGTAAGACCCAGGTCTAAAATGACTATGAATATGCCCCATTGACCTTTTTATTTGCAAAAAGTACAAAAGTAAGAAATGAATATCTTTGCTGAAGACAACAAACAATTAAAAATTATATATGGTGGTTAAATTTATCTGTCAGAATAATTTTCGTATGTTTTTTTGGAAGTAGTTTTTCGTAGAATACATGTCTATCATGTCTTTTTACATGTTTTTCTCACTTTTGCACTTTTTGCAAGAAGTAGATCTATTGTAGTTAAGCCCTAACAATAAAAAAATCCAACTTATTGCTTATTTTTTATTTCTCTTACTTCTCCAAAAAGTTTGTTTATTACTTTTTGTTGGCAAGTTTGTGCGATCCAGTCGTGCCCATTTTTTAACAATAATTTACAGGAAAAAAATACTATTAAAAATATTTCATAATTTCTTTTTGTCCCCAATGTCTCGAGATCAAATAATCCAATCTTTCTCTACTCTTGATTAAGTTTTAAAAACCTAAAAGGTTTTCGAAGATCTTAATTCGAAGGGATAACATCCAGTCTCCTTTTTGTAGGTGTAATAGGGTGGGAATCGACCGTTGCACCTCTGTCTTGATTGTTCAGCGAACCAACCATTCGCCACGGATTTCTAAATTTAAATTATTTTCATACTCAACATTCACACAAGAAGTGTTTAATCTTAATCGAGCTTTTTGGTTCTTTGTAGACATTTAGCATTGCATTTCAATGAGAAGCAAAACAATTAATCTTGTTTTAAAAGGAAATGGGTTTTTTTCTGCTTGACTCGGAATGCAGTCCGCCCCAATAACCTTTGCGTTAAGGATCCAATCCCACAAAAGTTCTGGTATAGTGAATTTCGTTCACAGGTAATACAATGTCCAGCGAGGCATACTAAAAACCTATTACGTTAAATTACACATTGGTCGTCGTCGGAAAGAAGTGCTGAACCACAGTGCGATGTGCAGTTCTTTTATTTTCACTTTCATTTCGTTTGCTTTTTTGTCATTAGTTAAGGATTGCGCCTGGCTTGGCGCTTGGCCACAGTTCGCCAGTAACTTCGTGCTGCCGCATTTATATGGACGGCCTCTGGGGATGAAGTTACCCTAAATTACACAATATGCCGGTCAGTTCACCGGCATGCACAGAGCACAGCACAGGCAGATTTTATCAACTGGCCAAACGTAAATCACTGTATTAGTGGTTGGCCTTCGGGTCTTGCGACCGTCCTCGACGTATAAGGTTAAGCCACCATCATTAAATCGGAGTTTATTCCGCCATTAATGCCTGTTGCTCCCCTCGGATGTGGCAATGGTTGGTGCCGGCTGCATTCTGGCACAAATCTCCGACTCCGGGTGTGAATGTGGAGAGGAGTAGGTACATGTGTGTGGGCGATGATTATGTTACTTTTGCTAACAGGTGTAAATGTGAATTAATTAACCACAAATACTATAAACACTGAGTAAATTAATCTGTTTGTGAAGGTTGTGTGTAATTATTGTGTGGTTTGGGTATTATGGGAATGATGGGGTGGAGGTGTAGTGGATTTTGGCACTCGGATGTCAATATCAGGCAACACCTTGTAAGTGCTTTTGCTTTAGTTTTTTTTTTTTGTTTAAATTAACTTTTGGGGTAGCTTATTGGTTGGTTTTGAGTTTATTTAACTAAGATCAGGCCCGTAGCAAAGATGACACCAAATGGTACACATACATCACAGTGCCCCCACGCATTTAGACCGTTTTGTACGGTTCTCCTTTAATACGCAAAGTAGCGTAGTTTTGACTGATCTTACGGCAGCACTTCCTTCACTCTATACATTTTTAGATTCTGTTCATTTGGTTTTTCCTAGCCTTGAAATTCCATATGGCTTTAACTTAGCAGTCTAGGTATGGCAGTTTCAAGGCACTAATAACAAGAGGTTTCGCTATTAGAAATGCCCATACAAAAAAATCTCATGTCATATTATGTCACAAACCTCAATATAAACTATATCGATTAATAAAAAAATATACTGAAACTGATACATCAACCAGCACGAAGTTTCGTCATTTTTCTAATCCACACGTCAACGTTTTGTGTGACGTGCCGATGTGCAATCAAATTTTCTTTTTTTTAACCACCCACTAACAAACTCACACCCTGCTGAGCTCAATTTTATGAATGTAAAGAAGAACCGAACAGGTATAGACAAAAAAAATAAACAAATTACCAACATTTTTCGTGGAAATTTTAGTTGCATGGTCTTGCAACGACCCGTTGTAAGGATTTGGTTAAAAAAAGGACTACACAAACACATGGCTATATAGGCTATGCGGCGCTGCTGTGGCCTTAATTGGCTAACAGCAGCTACGTTTATGCTTGATATTTACGCGAAATATAGGAACGAACACAAATTAGGGTTTCTAGCACTTTTTCTGCCAATTTAATCGGATCCGCGTCTGTGTCAGGATTTCAACTGGTACCGAGCCTTTTGGTATTATAATGGTGTAGCGTGCTTAGAATAAGATTAATTTCCTTGATATTTTTTGTGCATTGGTTTTGGTTTTTATTTTTTATGTGTTTAACAGTTTCGGTTTGGATTTTGCATACAAATGAAGTCGAGACAAGAGTTGAGTTAATCTAAAAATCTAAATGTTTGATTCTATAGCCGTAAGGTATTCATTTTTTGTTTTTTATTGATGTAGGTACCTTAACCATTATCTACTGATTTCAATGAAAATAACAAAAAAAAAAATCATTTGAGAATGAAGAAAATTCATTCTTCAAAAACTCAGCGGAATAATAAAATCACGAAAAAAAACCCAAAGTTACCAAGAATTGTACTTAAATCATGGATGGGAATTTCCATCGCGATTATGAATCCCGTAAAGCTTGATGTATGAACGGGAATATACATAGATGACTTTAAAATAAGGGTCAGAATGCCATAAAGCATTTTACCTTTCCAACGAGTCTGAGTAAACACAGATTGGTTTGCTGCTACGATACCATCCAAAAACCCGCTGTGACAAAATTGGTTCTATTATTTTTCCATCCAACACTCTTTTAAAATGTAATGAGAAAGAAGCTTTGTGCCAGAGACGTTGTTCAAAATCATAAAATAGTTTTAACCATTAGATAAATACAAGGATCAGACAGTGTGTCCCCAACCACCAAAGACTATATGTAATATATGAATCTAATCTTAGTTAGCTATAGAGCTGGCATTATTCCTACATTATATGATGGTGCTGTGATACTGTGGCGGCAACGTTTTGCCAGCAACCACCGAATCTCATCATCGCAGTAGTTAGTGAAATTATTACTTTTGTATCCCATGAAAAGGTATTTGCCAAGGACTCAAAGGAGCTCTTACGGCATCAGCGAAGCCAAATAGTGCCTTTTTTACAGACAAAGGGTTAATAATTTTGGAGCTGAGCTAATATCCTTGCGGAGTTATATTCGTCTACACTTCTACATACTCGTATACCTACCTTCATTGTATAAAACTATAAATATGCAGAGATTTGTTTTTGGAAAGAGATCAATTTAAATGCTATACCGGCTGATTTATAAAATGTTATAAGGAAATAGTTGAGGAAAATCAAAAACTGTATAAAGGAAAAGGTTAAGATTAAAAGGGAGGCCATAGGCCGAACATACCTACATAAAATAAATATAAACCTATATAAAGTCCTTTACGGACTATACACTATTTGATTCCATACAAATGCAAATTGCAACTTAATTTATTTTTATTCCTTTAATTTAAATACCATTAATTTATGTACCTCATGTTATTATTGGTACCTACGTATTATTATCATATATCTACAAATCTAGGTATTTTCTGGAAAACAATACAAAAAGAGACTCCTGATCCGAACAAAATTGTTAACAAGCTTGATATATGGCAGAAATTTTTAGAACAGTGTTCTTAATTATATGCGTAAGTTTCCAAAAAAATACTATGGAGTTAGAGAATCATTTACAAAAAAAAAACTGAAAAAACTTTGAACTTTGTGGGTTTGGTTATATTTAAGTAAACTTAAATTGTTCTAGAGTGGTCACTCAAATGCAAAATTGAGCTTTTTCTAAAAAAGAGAGTGACATTCTACGTCTTAAACTACTAACTATACAAATTATATAGTTAATTTTTCCGACCCAAGAATCGAAAATCCCGCGCACACTGTTTAAATTTCATTAAAATGTTATAACTGTAAAACGCCTTTTAATCATTTAATTTGTATTTTTTTTGCCTGGAGGAGGTGCTCAACTTATCACATTCATTATCTCTCAGGGACAATTAGTTCCCCAGATATAGACAAATATTCGAGTAAATAAACGTTACATAAAATAAAATTCGGAAATTTTTGAGGTAATAATATTACAACGAGTGGCAAGAGAAACATGGCAAAATTAGTTTCGTACAAGAAACTTAACTCGAGATTTTGATAAAACTTGCTATCTTGACTACAGAGAAGATGCATTCACATTTTTTAATTTTCTTAGGACCAAAAATAATGGTACTTACCATGCAATGTTTTTTAGCCAAACAGGAAAATCTTATTTAGCCGAAAAACGGCTCCTACGATTTTGAAAAAAAAAACGCGCACGAACTTGCGCTCGTAGCTAACAACTACAATCCAGTTAGACATTGACGGTTTGGATATAGTAGGTAATTGTTTTTTTATAATATTATATCGGTAACTAAAAAATTGTAAAATCATGTTAAAATAGCATAGAAACAAATTTGGAAAAAAAAGTTTAAAATAAAAAAAAATTGATTTTTCTTTATTTTAATTTTTTCGTATAAAAAATGTTCATTTAAATTTTAACTTAGAATTTCTGAATCGCAAAATAATGATAAAATTAACTAATTCATTGAAGAGATACGAGGGGATATACCAAAACACAAATAAAGAGGATTAACCTTAATATTATTTTTATAGGAATAAAAATTAGACCTGAAGAAAAACGTAATCACGTTTGAAACGTCCGTCGTCGGTCGTCTGGTTTAGATATTTAGATGTATAGAAAACTTAAAATTTGAACATTGTTTAAAAAAGGTCACGAAGAAGGAATAATTATAGTATGTATACAAAATGCCATAGTTTCTTAATCCCATAACTTTATTTAAATTATTCTATTTTTTTGGTAAAAACATGGTATAAAGTATTATTAGAACTTCTCTAGAGATGATCTGTGCAAATTTTAATCAAAATCATCACCCATTTTTTAGAAAACTTGATAAAACCAAAGTCATTGTATATAGCAGCCAAGGCCGCAGCCAGGGGAATAACAGGGGTCTGATCTCCGCCCCCCAAATTTTTCAAAATATGTATCTTGCTCCTACTTTCTTCTTGAATAATATATAGACCCATCGTATATTAGTGATTGTTTTCCACAGCAAAAACTATTAAAAGGTATAGATACTTCCTGGAAACCCCAGAGCTACTAAGTTCGGAAAACTAATTTATTGAATGGCAATTTGCAAGGGCTTGTGTTTGATGGGTAATAGAACCAAAATTGGATGTCATGCTTAATCAGAGTTACCACTGCGATCAAATTTAATTCTGATGGAATCATTTTTATTGGTATCCCACCACCGGGGTATTATTTTTTTTATAGAAAATTAAAAAAAGACAAACATTGAATATGAATAAAGTTTATCTGTTTTTGTGAAATCATTTATAATAAAAAATGATTAAATAATTTGTATTTGTTCTGCAATTCTGAATATAAATTACATAATTATAGTTCCATGTAAAAAAAAATAAGTATATATTTTTTTTTCAAGTGAATTTAAATTGTTTTCTTTTTCCATATCTATGCCGAAAATAAATGTTTGTTCCGTTTTTGTTTTGCAAAAGTTAAAAGCTTTACCTATAGTCAATGAATCGGTTTAGTTTAATTTTTTAAAATGACACAAATTTTCCTATTTTTATTTTCATATAAATAATTTGACCTGTGGTAACCCTCTCTCGGCAGTAGAAACATACATGCGCCAAACAATACACAAGATAATGCTTGTATCGGGCTATTCCTCAGGGGGCTTACCGAAACAAAATAAATTGACATAACTCCACTAACAATTATGCTTCCAATAGACTTTTGTACACATAATAGCTTGTTTCAGGCCTTTGTAAGCAGGCCTTTCCAGAGCTCTTGGCAGTGCTTCCTTATGAAAGCTTTTTCTTTGCTTTTTTTGACGATTTGTTGGCGCCCTATGCCCCGATCAGGGTTACAGGAATTGATGATGATAATACTAAACAAATTTCATAATTTCATAAACTTCAGATGAACACGTCCAAAAAAGGGACAGCTCGAACAAAAACTCACAAACATTCCTCCTGAATTCCACATTTATAAACATCAAAGTTTCATAAGGATTTAGTACGTTACTTAAAAAATAAAATAGCCATTTGATGATTTTAACTTTAGTACAATGTTAGGAGATAATACGAAGCTAAACTCTTCACAATTTTTAACCTATAGTTTTATGCTTACAATAATTTAACATCGTACTAAATCGACCAAAACTTTGCGCTGTTGAAAATAAAACTTCCATTGTGACTCTGTATTAATACTTGCGCATACAAAAACACACTGCACTATTGTGCATTTGCTTGTCTCTTTTCATCATTGTATCTTCTTTGATTTTTCTTACTTTGAGTCAGTCGTCTTTTGTATCTTAAACTGTACGCAATTCATGAATTCAATTTTTTTGTATTTTCTTAAAATAAAAAGATTCGATATTACTTTTATGTAACATAAAACCGGTTTTTTTTTAAATAAAAACTATAATTTTCATCATGCGCCAGTGTTTTTAAATATTTTAAAAAAGCCTAAAGGCTCTCCCAAACCAACGCGTATTTTTATTTATTTAGCGTATTGAATTGTATATTACATTATTTGTTATGGCACGTTATATAGAAATATTAAAGTTTTAGGACTTATATTAACATAAACATTCTTTCTGGTGCATATTCTATTTTTACCAATGAATTAATTAATTAAATTTTAATCAATTAAAAACAAACATAACAGCTAGGATATATCACAACATCTAGGTTTCGTAGCCACTCTATCACAGCTATGTTGTTGTTGGTATCAGCAAAATCTTGGATGTCACCTTGGTAGGAGCGTGTGTTACATTCCGCAATTAAATGATGGATGGTTTGTCGTTGTGCTCTGCAGGTGCAAGCAGAAGAACTGACGCTTCCCCAACGGAACAAAATGTCTGCACATTTTCCGTGATCTGTTCGGATTCTGTTAAAAGTCGACCAGAGGTTGCGAGGTAGGTCAAACCCAAAGAGTTGGTAAAGGGAAAGCTTACTTAGTGAGTATTTGATCAGTAACCACTACTGAACAACATATCCAAAATCGGACAAAATCCGTCCATGGCAATACCCCGAAAAACAGGTTTCAAAATGGCGGATTTAGGGATATGCTGTTTTTGATTATTTTAATTACGCTCCGATTTTTCATTTTTACTACGTGTATACTGTATAGTTGTCAGTGGTGGGTCCTGGGAGTGGTGCATGACAAGTTATGACCTTCTCTCTCAGTCATGACCCCCCCCCCCATTAAGACCCCCTTCAGTCACAAACAGTTAAGAGCACTAGAGTAAAATGGCAGCCGCGACCAATTTTCAGAAATAAACACTTATCTTCATTTAGGACATACCCCCCGGCTTTTATGACACCCTCCCCCCAAACATTTATTTACATACATATATATCTACCATATTAATAATTCATTTCTCCCTTACCTTAAATTACTAGAAAGAATTTATTTATTTATTTATTTATTTATTTAGTTAATTAATTATTTGAATTCAATTAAAAAAAAAAAAAACTTAGTAGCCTTTTGAAATGTGTTGTACGAAACTTGATAACAGCTGACAGGATATGCCGGACATGTTAATTATCTCAAATCACTCTACTAATACTTGCAGAAAATGTTTGAACTAGCATCTAAAAACTACAGGGTGTATAAAATGTTTGTGGAAGGTAAATTTGTTATAAGAAGAAGTGGTAGACTATGGGGTGGACTTGGATCGGACCTTGTAATAGAAGAAGTGCTTATGCGTTCTCTGAAAAGCAGAGGAGGCCTAACGAGAGGAAGTGGACTTGCGGAAAATCAGAGGTCAACATCAGAGACACCAATGAGCTTTTAGAAAAAGCAAAGGAATCAAGGAATAAAGACTACAAGCGATATCGATACTCAAATACATGCTAGGTTTCACGGAAACGACAAAATGAAGATTTATTTAATATGCTAGCTACATACATATATTATTAGATCCACTTGCTTCATCTTAAAGACACGTTAGGACCAAAAAAGAGCTGAAACTAAGTTACTGCTCAGAACAAATAAGTCTATTAAATGTTTAAAATGATTACGATGCCGATGATTTGAAAATTAGATCTAGGATAGTAGATAATTTAAAAAAAGATGTATTATGCATTCTATTTTATTTTATAAATTTAAATTTTGATTTTATTTTATTTGATTTTTTTTCGTCCGTTTACTTTTTTCCTATACTGTTTCATATCAAATATATCAGTCAAACAGTTTATAGAATAAACTGATGCCCCACAAAATTAAAATATTAATATACTATAATACTTGTTAAAAAATATTTCAGAAATTGGTGCGTTAACTTTAAGCATCCACTGTTGTTATCAATTCACTTGAACAGTCAAAAACTTTTTGTTAACAAAGTTTTACAAATTTAGGACTGTTTTTAAAGGTTTACTTAAATGCTTTATTCTGTTAATTCCTTTTTATAAGAAAATCTTACTTCAACCATTTATTTTGAAACACCCTGTACAGTGATTTTTTTTAAATTCACAATTTTTATAGCTTTGGAAATTACCTTGATGGAAAAAAAAAAAATTGTGGCGATAGCTTCATGTGTTCAAAAGTTATGATTTTTGCAACGAAAAAAGTCATTTTAGACCATAGTGCGGCGGCGCGGCGTACCCAAATTTCCTGGATATGGTCGCAGGAATATCGCTAATATAAAGTTTTCATAGCAGGGGGACAAGAACGGAACCCTGGGGAAGCCCATTGTTTATCTTTCTTACTTTGCTTTTATCGTCATTTATGAAAACTTTAAGAGCCCGGTTTGATAGTAGATTGTTTATAAGGCGTGAGGTACTTAAGCAGGGAACTACTTTCAGCAGCTTGAATATAAGTCAACCTTTCCAAACTGTATCCTATGATGCGGTTAAGTCGACAAAAGCGATGGAGGTTTTGAGCTTCCTTTCGAATCCTTCCTCAAAGATAACACTTGGTCTGTGCAGTTTCTACCCGCACGGAAACCAGCCTGTTCAATGGTTATGATTTCATTAATTACAGGATTTATCCGATTGTAGATAAGGCGTTCGAGGATTTTAGAGCAAATACTTATAGAAGCGCAATAGGAAGGTAGCTCTTCGGCAGGTTGTTAGGGTTGCCTGGCTTAGAATAGCAATGATTTTCGTTCGTTTAAACGAAGTTGGAATTATACCTGTTTCTTGTATATGCTGTAGAATTTTGCTAGCCACTGTCTTTTGTTTTTTCCGCTTTGCACAAGCAACTCCGGGTGCATACCATCAAATGCCGCGGCTTTCCCGGTTTTTACTGCGGTGAGAGCAGTTCTGACCTTTCATGTTGTGAAGTCGCCCGAAAATTGTGTCGTTAGCGGGTTATTATTTTTGAGGTTCCTCAGAGCCCGTTTGGTGATAACTGTATGTGCCTTGTCGACAGGGGCACAAGAGACGTCTACCATGCGGTTAGCCACTTTAATCGGATCCATACAAGAACTTTTGCTGTTTGAGCTGCTACTTCCTGCAAGTTTGCGTAGTAGGCTCCATGCTTTCCTGCTAGAGTGGGTGAAGTTGAGGTGGTTGACAGTTGATGTCCACTTCTTTTTACGATTTACTACGCGATTTTAGCAGTGCGTGACTCCTGATTTTAGCGGTGCGGATAATTCGCCGACGGCAGTTTTTGTTGTTGCTAAGCATTGTTTATTTGTCCTTTTTGTTATAATTGTGAATGATTCGCCCAGCATAGCGAATGTTCCGCGTTGGTTTGGGATAGGCTTAACTTGCTGATAGCTTTTTAAATTCAAGAATAAAGATTAAGAATTGATATACTAATTTTTTTTTGAAAATCATATTAACATCCCCCCGAAATATTTGTCTGGCTACAACCTTGATAGCAGCTACCCGTTCTATATAAACTAGCTGGATGTACATCAGGATACATAGACAAACAGACCGACCGACGCGATTTTGATATTCTATAAAATAATTCAGTTGATTTTTTTTTTTCAATTTTTTTCAAAGTAATGGTTTTATTAATTAATTCCTTTCAATATTACTACATAAACATTATAGATAGATAGTAGTTCAGTCAGTAGGGACAAATCTGAGCATTTTTGGATATGTCTTAAAATTCTTTAACTCTGTTGAACACTCAGAAAAGACAAGTACCTACAAATTAAAAGTTCGAAAAAACGTAAGAATGTATGATGCCAGTAACTTTTTTGCGAAGGTCAAAATGGGTGGAAATAAATGATAAAACCCGTTGTCAACTCCAAAGTTTTTAAAGCTGTTGACAATAAATTTTTATAGGAAAAAGTTGTAAGCTAGTTTTGTAAGCAAGAGCAAGAGTGTTAAGGAACACAACCGGGACGGAACACCCCGAGGACAATAAAGTCAGCCGACTTTTAGATTTAAATTTTTTACATGTATTTTATATTTAATAATCCTTTAAATTTAAGACAAAGTATAAGATTAGGCCCCCTATGTGCCCATAAATGTATAATATCATCGTACCTAACTAGTTATAAGTCAAATTGTAAACATTATTTTGCTCAATAAATATATATATATATATATATATAATATGAGTGTTAATGAATATTGGTACACGGAAAGAATTCTTAAATCAGATCAAGAAAAATAAGCTACAAATCACGAAAAATGAATCCAGTTTTGGACCTTGGATTGGAAATTACTAAATTAAGACTTTTTGTTTGCAATATTAAAAAATGAGCGAAATGAAGATATTGACACTCAAAAATTATATTTCAACAATTTTGAGTGTCAATAATTCGATCCAGGAAAAAAAACATTGCCATCAATTTGATATCAATTTGTATCAATTTGGATATAGTGTTTGATGGCTAACCTGGAGTCGTGGGTTCGATCCCTACTCTAGGTAGCATTTTTTTTATTTATTTTTATTACGGGCATACAAATTGAATTATTATTATTATTTCGTAGTCAAAATAAATAAAAAAAAAAAAAAAAAAAAATTCCAAATCTGCGAATTGTGGTCGGAATGTTGATTTGCGTGTATTTTTACTTCTTTTTATTCTGTTCTGAAATGTGTTTACAATTTTACATATTTGAAAAAGAATTTTATTTTACTTACTTGGGGGACTCGATCCTGGTACCTTCCGCATATCAATCCAACACGCTTTTTTTTTTTTTTTTTTTTAAATTCATTTTTATTAATTCATATCTCTTATAACTATCTTAAAGCTAGACAAAAATTCATGAAAAACTAGCCTACTTATCAATATCTTAAAAATAACTTACTGGCCCTAAGCGGGCGCTCTAAATTAAACAATAACTTAATGCTAATGCCTTTCGGCCTACGAACTATCTTAAAAATAATATCTTTAATTGGTTTTATTTTCTACCAAGAAAGACTTTTTTTTAAAAAACTTGGTTACTTTAACATTTTTTTTTTTTTTTTTTTTTTTCTTATATAAAACTTAAAGCTTATTAAAAACTAATTAAAACTACTTAGAACTACTATAAAACTACTTACAACTACCTTAAAACTAGAACAGCCACAGCAAGCATTTATAATTTTTTTTTTTAATTTTTTTGTTTAGGTTTTTTTTTTTGATTTTATAATTTTTTTTTTTTTTTTTTTTTTGTTGGTGCCACCCTGACTATCCCTACTTAATTAATACACTTAAAACTATGTAAGTCGGCCAAGACGAGAAAACTAAGTCAACTATATTGTATCTATTTCTTCATTAAACGACCAAAACTGGTTCTCTTGTTTTACCCTGTCTCTTCGGTCCCGATCGGACACAGTCCTACTGAACCGAAGGCGCTCTGCTCCGCCCTGTGCGAGGACGTCTCGACTATAAAGGAGTCGCCTATCTACAGTTCTGCGGCCAACGTGGTAGATTAGCGGAACCGCCGCTCTATCCTGTATCAGCCCTCGACTGTCTAAGTAGAGGAAAGCATCGGGTGGGATAAATCCACTTAAACGCACACTCTCGTAGTAATCGGTGTTGGCCCCAAAAATTAAGCTATTGGCTGAGGACATCGCTCTTGCAATGTGACCCCGAATCAGCTTGATTATAAAATTATCGATTCTATTAATGTTGGCTCCATTGTATAGAACCTCGTTGGAATAATAATGTTTGTACTCCGACTCTGGTCTTCTGTGTAATCCAAGGCAGCGTCGAAGACACTGCCTCTCAAACACCCGAATCTTTTCCATTTGAGATGGGGCAACGTTGAACCACACCGGGTATCCATAGGCAATCATTGGCCGGATAAGGGCCATGTAGCAAATCATCTTAACCCTGCTGTCAAGACGGCTGCTATAAAACAACCGTTTTGTCAGGGCAAAAGCTCCCCTGGCTCTGGTCAGAGCAGCATTTATATGTATGTCGAAATACAAATACTGATCCATCCAGATGCCAAGGTACTTTACTACACTTTTATTCGCCAGTGGATGTCCATGTGGCCCTACGATCACCAGCTTGCGCCAGTTCTTTCTTGTATCCCTAGGGGCTCCATGCAATGGAGTCCTGAACAGAATGGTTTCGGATTTCTGAAAGTTTATTTTCAACTTCCAGTCATCGCAATATCGCAGAATCTTGTCGAAGTCACGCTGTAAGAGAATTCTGATGACCTCAACTGTTGGAGCTGTTCTGTACGCAATTAGATCGTCGGCATACGCTATGGCATGAGCTAGATTACCTATCAGATCGCTGGTGTAAAAACTGAATAGAATCGGTGAGTTCACCGCTCCCTGTTGAAGACCATTTTTAATTTCGAAGGTTGCGGTAGAAGTTACATTGCCAATTTTGACAACAAACTTTCTACCATTGAGCATATCATAAAGCAAATATAAAAGCGGTTTACTTATGCCCAGTCTGGCTAGCTTTAGATACAGACCTTCTAACCATACGGTGTCGAAAGCTTTCTCCAAGTCAACCAGACAAGCACCCGTACACTGTCTTTTAGATTTGTTCCATTGGACATCAGAAACGAGCTTAGACGCGGCATGAATGGTGTCATGTCCCGCCTTAAAACCGAACTGATTGTCCGGTATGATATTGTTGTCCTCCGCCCACTTGGATAGAGCTCTATTTATAACTTTCTCAAATACCTTACTGATACTCGGAAGAAGACTTATCGACCGGAGATTCGCCGGATTGGAGCTGTCCTTACCCTTTTTCGGGAGAGGATGAACCACAGCTGTCTTCCACCGCCCTGGATAATATGCATTATTCAGAGCGTTGTTAAACAGTGTGGCATAAATGTCAACTGCTTCCTGAGGCAGATGTCGCAGTACAACGTTGGATATACCATCGATTCCTGCTGACTTCTTTTTTTTTAATGAAGCGAAGATGAGCTGGAGCTCAACTTTCGAAATTAACAGGGAATTAGCCCCGTTTCGCTCGGTGATGGTGGCGTTTGCCAAGTGTTCTTCATTGAACCCGGTGAAACCGAGATTCTCTGATCGCCATTGCGTCATTTCATTTCGAAGGTAGAAGTGGTGAAGCAAGGCTCTGTTTTCCAGGTCATGGTTTGGGCGAATGCTAGCATTCACCTTGTACACTTGCTGGAAAGTAGCCCCCACAGCCTCCACTTTCTCACGAGGATCTTCGATTATAAAGAGGTCATCGTCCAAGACGGCTTCCTCTGGATCTATGCCTGCTATCAGAAGTACGTCTCTGTTCTCTATCGTTCACTGAAGCTTAAGACACGGAAGTTCGTTTTGATCATTCCATCTAAATATTTTATTAATTTGAGGAAACATACTCGGGTCGCTAGAATTAACGGCCCGAATTTTGTTGTCCCAATACAAATTAATAGACAACCGGTAATTTTCCTTGATCAATTGGTTGATGTTTTTAATTGACGACTTCAGTGTCCTAATCTCCAGATCGTGTATGTCAGTAAAACGTCTGTACAAGAGTTTCAGTCTTGTCAAAAGTCCACTTTTTTGTCTGTGTAGTGCGTCGATGGTCGTGTTGCGGTACATGTCTGTGACTTCGCGTTCTTTGTATTTTGGTATTGTTTTTTCCATTGTTCGTTGGATTGTACTGTCCATCTTTTCCAACACGCTACCACCTAGGCCATCGCACGATATAAAGGGACCATGTTGAAACTTAATCACTTCAAAAACTTATTTACTTGTTGGTTGGTTCAAATCACCATATAAATTTTTAAATTATTCCCCTGAACTGTTAGATTACGCCTAAAAAAATTGTAATTTACTGTTTAGTTTTGCAAATACCTATTTTCGTAAATTGCGATTGTGTGGGGTAGCTACTTACATTTTGCTGATTTGAGCATTGGGAAAATGAAATTCACCATTTAAAGTTCGCAAAACAAGATCAATAAATTGTAAAATTAAATTACTCCCCTGAAGTAGTAGATTGCGATTCAAAAACTTGTAATTTACTTTCAAGTCAACAAGCTCGAATTATAACTTTTGAGTAGTAAATTACAAAATTTTCAGTTGTTTTTTAATAAAAGCGCCATGATTTACAAAAAAAAAATTTTCGTAAATTACAACCTAAAATTTTGCAATTGGTGATTTTTCAATTCTTTCCGTGTAAATCTATAAAAGAAAACAATAATATTGTTCTACCAATAATACGAGCCGAGAAAACTGCATAGACGCCTTCTTCAAATACTTGAAGTTTTTCAGTTTCAGAAACCAAGGGTTAACTTAGTCTCGACATACCTGATGATTAATGTGAATCCTCGCCAGAAGTGCAAAGATATGTTTATTTTCCACAAATGATTTCTCAAAAATTAAAAAAAAAACAAATTTGAAAAATTCTAAATAGAAACTTTGATAAGAAGAAAGCTACATTTCTTTAAAATAGCGAAGCGCGGTCTATCCATGGAACTGTTGCCAAACAACTGCTAAAAAATGTCGGGAATGAATTTTACAAATTGTTCACCAATAAATCCTAAGTTATGCAGCATTTAATACTTGAATTTCCTTATTTGAAAGTCTTACATCCGTTCTTCTTTTCATATTCATTGGAACACATTACTGAACATATGTACTTAAAAGTTCACTATACATCACGCAAATAATTAAAATCTTTGATTGTCCTCTGCTCACACTCAATTCTTTTTCTTCCTTCCTTTTTTATTGGTTCTTACATTCTGACTTGGCCATAAAATTTCCTCTACAAAGTCCTTAATAGATTCATAATTTTAATGAATCCATATATACAAACAAAAATATTATATTCATGTGCGAGATTCATGTATGACTGTATGAGTATAATGCTCGGCGAAGGGCTTATATGAATATCTTAACTAAATTATCCGCTTTTGTATTTGCACGGTCATTGAGTCTCGGAAGTGCTGACAAGAAGCCAAAACGACAACAAGAACGTCGAAATTTATAAGGACAAACAGAAGGTAATGAACTTTCGTTGATTAGTTAAGCCACCCAAAACGAAGACCCCGGGTCGGATGCGATGTGTTGTGATGGGCAAGACATTATCATATAATACCACTCTCTGGATGTGGGACGGATTTATGTATAGACAGACACATGTGACTGCAGACCTCGGCGCCATCACCCCCATTCCATACATTATAAGCTGCTGTCGTTTATGGGGCAAAATCGTATGAAAACTAATCAGACAGAGGAATAATCCCACGGACGATGACATCCCCCTGTTTAACCTGTCGACCCGTAAGGGAATCCTACAACGCTTTAGGATTTTGTTTGGCAACAGATCACGGTATTCATTAAGGAAAGGTCCCCCGCACCACCAACACAGCAAACATCTGCCATTTTATAGTTTGTCATAAAACAGAATCGTAAAATTGCACTACACAGTGCTCCTGTGCGAATTGACAGCGGGTTTGAGGTGGTTGAGGCATCCTATTCCTTAGTTTAACATACATACATCTGTGTATACTCGTCCATAAATATATATATGTGTTTATGCAAATGCAGTGCAAAGTTTACATTGTGCTCCCGCCTGTAATTACCATAGCCAGAGCAAGAAGGCCGTATCATATCCACGACGCAGGGACAAAAGGCCAAAACATTTAATGTTCTATTCTCATGCTTTTGATCCGTAACTCCTCGTACTATCTACTCGTATTTGAAGACAAAGAGTGAACAGCAAGCAATGTTGGGGCTGTCCCTAATTAGGATCCAATTCATTTTAACCGCACATGAATGAGGCCAAGTAACCATAATGTGTTTAGGTTTTACCATTGTACTTGAGCACTGTGCTTGACGAGCCCCTGGCCTGTGTTTTCGGGAGTATTGTCCCATAGTATTTGCTTTGTTTTTCACTAGAAAGGCTTGTTAGGACTATTATTTAAATTATTTTCATTGTTTGGATAATTAGTTTGGTTAATATGAGTTTCCTTCGATACACGGGTGGGTACGAGAAAGAAGTTGTATGCTATAAGAATAAATGACTGCTTTACCGGTTATTTAACAAAAAACAAAAACATGGTGTCGAACAAAGTTAGGCATAAAGGGGTTCAGGGCAGTAAAGTCAAACACTTAGGTAGATGTTTGGTTTAAAAATGTACACGATATTTAAACCTTTTAATTTTGGAAATATTTAATCACATAATTTGTTAGAACGTACTTTCATATGTGCGAATTTATGAATTGATATTTTGTAAAAAAATTTTTAAAAAATGTTATATTCTTTTCATAAAATACTTTTGTTTTGATTTGTTTGTATTTAATTACAAAATCCATACCTAGATATAAAACATCTTCCAATCCTCACCATATAAAAAAAAATATTCTTATTCGATTATTGGTAGCAATGAAAGATTTAGTATAAAAGTACACTGTGGCGTATGCGTACTTTTTTTTGTGCCAGCAAAAATTTCGAGATTTTAATCAAAACTAACATTACGGGTTTTTTGGTTCAATATTTAATCACTGAACGAAACGTGGTCTTTTTGTGGTCTAATTTTAAAATGCTATTTGGAAATTTGGTTCTTGCGGTCATAATAAAGAACAAAATTTCCAATTAACATTTTAACATTACATGGAAAAGTTGGTATGTCTGATTGTCTGTACGTCCTTATATACATCGAGCTAGTGTCTAAACAGTTGAATGGATTTACTTCAAACTTAGTGTGAAGCAGTTTTATGTGATTTCCTAGAAGAGAAATTCGGATTTTTATTAAAATAATAAAATAAAATAAATTAAAATTTGGTATGCCAGCTTTTAGTATTTAATAAAATACAATTTTTCACACAACTAAAAAAAATTATTAGCACGTTTTCAAGATATTGAATTTTCAAAAAAAAAAAAAAATTACAATATTTTTCTTTAAAAATCCAAAAATTATTTTTTCAAAAATTTGTATATACAAAATAGTTAAGATTGTAAGGGACCTTTTTTATAAAATTTTGGTTGGAATCAGTGTAGCAGTTAACGAGAAATTTGAAAACCAATAAATAGGTTGTATGACAGGTACCGTTAATAACCGTTATAATTTTTTTTTTTTCTACCAAAATATTTGATTTAGTAATTTTTTTAAAAATCGTTGGGGCCGTTTTTGAAATAAATCAATTTTTGTATATTGGTTGTATGACAGGTAACGTTATTTTTTGAGTTAAAAGAAAAATTTAAATTTCCCTCTAGGGAATCACATAACAACCCGGCCGGAAATATGCCCACTTTCTGTCTAGTTTCAACATGGCACTAGTCAGTTTTCTTTAGGGAAAATCTAGACGAGGAAAATTTGTCAAATATACCAAGCACTTGCAAGTTTTCAGTAAGTAAAATATAGACGAGGAAAATGTTTCATACTCTCGTGAGGTTCTCGCTAGTAAGAACTTGTTGGACGTTTTCGACAACCCCATCAGACTAAGCACTATCGTTATTGATACATATGCAAAATTTTAAATAAATAAATTGAATCGATGAATCGAAAAATTCAAATTTTAACTTTTATTATATTTGATCAGTTTTGGCAAATCCTGCCAAGATAATCATATAGGTATTTACTTTCGAGAATCTCTATTTTCACACCCCCGCCAAAGGTTTTTTAAAACTTTTCATTAAAATTAATCAAAAATTAAAATTTATTGTCTTAAACTATATTTTCTTAATTCCAGATGGTTCATCTCAAGCGGTTCATATCGGTTGTTTTTGTGGTCTGATGTAGTTTAGATAAAGCGCATTTTTGTACACGATACTAAATCAAATAATATGATAATAAGAGTATTTTACAAAAATGTCCAGTATATACTAAATTTGCTTCAATATCGTATTAAATTCACAAAAATCTGCGCTATTATTTTTATTATTCAGGATTTTATTTTTGATCTGAGTTATTTTACTATCGGATCACAACCGATACTAAAATAGCTACCCTTTTTTAATGTTTCTATAGCAAAAATATGAACAAATCTAGTTTTTGCTGGTCCGGGGCCTAGAGTGGTTTTTCTGACGAGGCAAAAGGGTTGATAACCGACAAGGCCCTAGTTTTGGCCATTACGCAGCCATGATAGGGCCTTGCCAGAATCTATTTAAATCTCTCTAGTGCCATGTCAAAAACTAGAATGTTTTTCTGCGCGGGAAGCTTAAGTCCAAAGTTTGAAGAAAAGCGCTTGAGCCGTTTAGGTTGCAGATAGAGGTACAGACAGACAGACAGACAGGCAGACAGACGGATAGACAGACAGAATTGCGAGACCCATTTGTCAGGGAAAATTATTATCTCGAATTTTTTTTTACACGAATCATAAACTTGCGTATATCGCAAGTAAAAATGCTTAATACTAAAAAATTGATAGAAAGATGTGTCAGTTATTAAATTAGTGCAATCTACTTTCAAATAAAAAAAAATATTTAATTTTGCAGTCTAAATCATAGTACTTCTCATTGAACCACTTTTCATATTTTTTTTTGCAGATGCTCCCAATAAACAGAATTAATTACATTGAAAACAAAATGTTTTTTTTGTTTGAAAAAAAAAATCAATTTATATTTTAAAAAATTAAATCGGTTTTCCAAAAATGGGTTGATGAAAGTTTTTGAAATTTAATTTTTAAGTTAATGTTTTTCGTCTGGAAGTTAAGCTGGCTTTAAAACATAAAATTCGCTCAATGCATTTCTGAATTTCTGAGAGAATGGTTACACTAGTCTTTTGTTCAATATTTCCTCCTATCTGTTTGGTTTTCAACTAGCTTAAACAATTTAAATGACATTTGTATAGACAAGTTTTAAAAATAAAAAAAACAAGTTTAAAAAAAAATAAAACTTGCTCCTGTAGTTAAAAACTAGAATGTGCCTAGACATTAACGGTTCGATAAGTTAAAGAATTTTATTTTTTTTTTGATTAAATACAAAATTATGTTGAAATAAAACTCAAAAATAAAAATAAAATATTTTTCTCTCACAGCTTTATTACAGTTTTCTGAGACCAATTATGTGACGATTGATAAAATGTGTCTATCCATTGATAAATCGGTATTATGAATCCCAATTGATACATTTTTGACTCATTGTGAACTAAGAACAAATATCTATTGTATATAACTTATTTTGTTTGACGTTTAAAACAATTATTTGCCGTGTCCGCCAGAATATTTTCTAGTATTTTCATTTTACTTTTATTTTGCTATTTTGATTAAAAATGTAAATAGTTTGTACTTATTAGATATTGCTATTTATTAACAACTGTTTTCTTTATAAAGAAGTGAAATTGTAAGCAACAAAAAACAATTTGCTAGATTGATGGACTTAATGGAAGCGAGCCCAGGATTGCGCAAAGGAAATTCGCAAAGGAATAAGCGAATTACTATTAAGAAGTTGGCAGAGATTGCCGTGGTATTAAATTGTTTAGAAGCACCAGAATGAGATGCAACAAAAAAAACAAATTAAGTGGATTTGAAGCATCTCGTAATGCCTTGCGTATCTTTGCTTCCACGATAATACTCTTTCTTCCACATTATAATTGTGTTGAAAAAACAATTCCACCAAAGACATTTCGTGTTTAAATTTCTCTTTTCATTAAAAAATACAAACAAAAAAATATTAATAATTGAGTGTAAATAAGAAATTTCTTACACCTGTGAATATTTTACACATTTGCCAAAGAAGAATTCTCAACACCCAACTAATGGGATCTTCCTTGCGCAAGGAATCTTAAGACAGCAGCAAGCTAAAGAGTATTATTGTATTATTGCCTTTTATTAAGTAAAACAGAACCAAACTATCTTATTGCTTATTGATAATTTTGTTGTATGTACACACGTTTTCGTCCAAATCCAGTGGACTAGAAGCGCGTAGTTTTCTTCGAATTCTTGCTTGCTCCAAAGAATCTATCTATATATATAAAAATGAATTGTTGTTCGTTTGTCTTCTTATATCTCAAAATTGGTAGCTCCGAATTTGATGAATTTTTAATGGAAAGGTATTGTTCTGTAGCAGGTTTGTGGCTCCTTACCTTTAGCACCTCATATATGGGATATTCGTAAAAAAGTATGCCATCTAAAAGGTCAGTAAGTGGTCAAAAAAGGTCAACTAGTTTCAGAAATTGGTCAGCCATAGAAAATTTTTAATCAAGGGTTACATTTTTCAAGGACACCAACTATTTTTGGCACCTCATTTATGGGATATTAGCAAAAAAAAGTATTCCATTCGAAAGGCCACCGGTTCTTGATAAAAGGTCAGCTAGTTTCAGGAATTGGTCAGCCATAGGTTTTTTTTAATGAATTTTTAAAGTTTGTTTCAAGATCACAGTATAAGACTTTCAGCACCTCATTTATAGAATTTAAAAAAAATAGTATGCCATCTAAAAGGTCAGTAATTGGTCAAAAAAGGTCAGCTACTTTCAGTAATTGGTCAGCCATAGATTTTTTTTTAATAATTTTTTTAAAAAATTTCAAGGTCAAGACTATTTTTAGCACCTCATTTATGGGATATTCGAAAAAAATATACACCATCTGAAAGGTTACCTAGACCTCATAAAAGGTCAACTAATTTCAGTAATAGGTCAGCCATAGATTTTGTTTAATTGAATTTTCAAAACTTATTTTTTCAAGGTCGTATAAGACTTTTAGCACCTCATTTGTGCGATATTCACAAATAAAGTATACCAATTGAAAGGCCACTGGCTCGTGATAAAAGGTCAGCTAGTTTCAGTAATTGGTCAGCCATAGGTTCTTCTTTATGAATTTTTAAAGATTGTTTCAAGGTGACAGTATAAGAGTCTTCATTTAAAAAGAAACCTATGGCTGACCAATTACTGATCTTCGGATCTGATCCGGATATCCGAATATCCGGATAGTTTGAGGATCCGGAATTGATTTTAAGCTCTACTTTGAATAGAACATTGAAAGATCTTCAAAACAATCAAAATTTATTTGGTGGAGTCTTTATATTATTGGCTTGTGATTTTCGACAAACATTGCCCGTAGTTCCACAATCAACTCCAGCGGATGAAATTAATGCATGCTTGAAATCACCTAATTTGTGGAGATATGTCAAAACAATCACATTGACAATAAATATGCGTGTCCACTTGCAAAACGATTCATCGGCCGTTGGGTTTTCAAAGCAGTTGTTGAATATTGGAGATGGCAAAATGCCCATTGATGACGAATTAATAACATTGCCGGAAAATTTTTTTGAGGTTACCCAAACTAAAAAAAGGTTTTTTTAATTATGGGACAGCGATACAAAGATCATGCTCGGTTAAGCGAACAAGCAATATTGGCAGTAAAAAATAAAGATGTTAACAATGTTAATTGGGATATTCAAATGAAATAATTGATGAATTAGTATCATATAAGTCAATCGATTCTATTATAGACGAAAATGACGTAGTGAACTAACTATACAACAGAATTTTTTAATTCACTAGATCTACCAGCAAAATGAATGCCCCCCCATAATTTACGATTAAAAGTCAGTGTGCGAATCATCATGCTTCGGAATATAAATCAACAAAAACTTTGCAACGGAACTAGACTTGCTGTTAAGCACTTAATGAATAATGTAATCGACGCCACAATTTTAAAAGGAAAATATAAGGGAGAAGACGTTTTTATTCCCCGAATTCCGCTATTTCTATCTGATTTACCATTCAATTTCAAACGGCTACAATTTCCAATTCGCCTTGCTTTTACAATGACAGTCTTTAGAAGTGTGTGGCATAGACTTAGAATACCCAGTATTTTCACAAGGGCAGTTTTATGTTGCATGCTCCAGAGTAGGCAAACCATCAGCGTTATTTATATATTCCACAAAAAGAAAGACAAAAAATGTTGTATACCAAAAAGCGTTACAATAGATAAACATTTTGAAGAGAATTTGAGTTCTTATTAACGTCCAGCGAAGCGGTCGTGGACACCCTAGTAGTTCTATATTGTGCACATAAAATAACTTAATTTTGAGCTAATAAGGTCCGAAAAATAATTTTATCAACAACGAAATTCCAATTGAGTGAAAATTTGATATCCAACAAAAATGTTGGCATCTATATAATACTGAAATTAGCAATAGACCCATTCACAATATATCTCAATTCTAAAAACTATTCAAATATGATCAAACTTTCTGCAACGATAATACCAATCCATCAATTTTATTGATAAACATCAAAAATAATTATTCCTTTTTCGTGACATTTTTTTAAAAATAATATTTAAATCCTAAGTGGGCTTTAGATCTATGTTGAAAATTGTTGTTTTAAAATAAGGCGAAGTTTTGTTTTCTTAGTTTGGTTTAAAACCTCAAAGTTTTTGCTGACACGAAATCAATACTTGCCCTATTAAGCATGAGCAAGTAATAATTACATCATAACTTAAATACTAAAGTCTGGTTCTATACTCATACAATAAAACCAACTTGTGAGCGGCTAGAAAAAATGCTAGTTGTCTCAATATGCAATTTATAAAGACAAAAACCCTACATTGGATGTGCATGATCAGGTGACCTCGGTGGCGCAATGCGTAGTGCATAGGCTTCAGAGGTAGCTGGTCTAGGTTCGATTCCAATTGATAGCACTTATAATTTATAAATTAAAATTGAACATAAGGACTAAGCACCACTAATAGGGAATCTGATGATTGGTGTGGCAGCCATGAAATTGCAATAATTCCATCCAACAATGGTGGTAGCCCACTCAAGTGGTTGTTGAACATTCAAACATTCATAAATAATATAAATGACGGAGCGAAAGCTATGCAGCCTAACTGCGAGGGTGTTATCACACAAAAACCCAATTACACTATAGATTGTTATTTCCATTTTTAAAACGTGTAAGGAAGAAACATATTTAATAAGTTCGACTTTCTAGCTGAATGTTTATTGGTTCAAACTTCAAATTAGATACTAGCACATAAAGGTTTATAATATTATGATGCCATTCATTTATGCTAATTCTGCATCCTACTTTTTTTTAAAGAATTTAAAGAAGTTCAAAAAATGTACTATTTTATGTGCACGATATTGTAGTGCACCTATTTGACATACAACACCACTAAATGAAGATATTCTTAAAATAGTTTAACAGAGCCAAAACTACTACCTACTACTAAAAATATTTAACACATTGTTCGAGTGGCCTGTCGTCTATAAAATACACAAAATAAAATATGCTCTTATTGCCGAAAAAGCTTGATCTCTAAGATTCGTTTTCTTCGACACCCAATTACAATCAACTATACAAAGCTGAAACTGGCAGAACTATAAATTTCACACCATCTCTCTTGAATTACAAAATCACAACTACATTATAAAATGCAAGAAAAAGGACATCAATATACCAAGTATTATAAGTACATAAACACATACATATATGTACATCCTTAGGTACATATTTTTATCTATTCTCGTATACATTTTAATTTCCTCTTTTAATGCATGGGTAAGTCCTTTTTTGAAAAGTTGCCAATATAAGTGTTAACAATATCTACGCGTTTTAATTAGGATCCAAATCTCAATGGGGTATAACAACACCATCCCGAAGAGATTTTTAGGATGAATGATGTTTTGTATTCTCAATGTTGCTTTGTTTTTTGAGTTTTTTTTGTTTGTGTCTGTGCGAAATCAGAAGGACTACCTAACCTAACCTACATAAACATAAGTATACATACATATATCATCATATTACGAGTGGGATTTTTGGGTTTTTAGCCCTTGGCAATGCGTCTCAACATCTATTGCAGAGTGTCTTTATGTTAGACCTGATGGAATCAGTATAGTTAGGTGCTCACGTAGTGCTTTTTGGTTTATGAAAAGAAATAATATTCTCATCCTTTTATATAGGTAGGTTAGGTATATATAATTGTACCTACATAGACATATCTACTATGTAGGAAGTTTCTAACATATGAACAACACAATTCATAGTTCATGGGTATAGAAGAAAGAAGAGTCCTTAATTTCCTCTGGGTTTATTCCATGTACCTATATAGTTTTGTGCGATTCAAAATAGTCGTTTTATGCTGGCTGGGTGTTGGGATTGGGATATGGAGGGGTATGAGAATTTAGGACGACAGGGAAAAGTTGGGTCCAATTTTATAGTTCACAGTATTTTACTTTTAAATTTATATAACGAGTATAAGGTGATTCAACAGACAAATAAAACATACTTTTTAATTTTAAACAAATAATGCTTCGAAAATTATTTTATCAATATAAGTGCAGTATTTTTTATTACTTATTTTTGTTTATGCCTCGGAACCGAAGGAGCTAAATAAGTTTTGATAAGATTAGCTTGATAGAGTTTGCCCATAAATTATTTGCATTATAATTTGTGTACATATATTAATTTTGATTATATATAAAGGATGGGCCAAATACAAGTTTCTTTTAAAAAATCAAATAAAATTAACAAAATTAAATTTTTCCATGTATTATGGCTTTATTAGTAAGAGCAAGCATTCCCATTAATTATGGAACACAACGTCGTTCGAGTGGCTGCCTCGACTGGATTCTGTCACTTCAATTTTCCAAGACCTTGTTTATGGTTTCGGGCTGTAGCTCAAGGATCGGTTGGATGATATTGGCCTTTAGTGCTTGAATTGTTTCCGGATTGTTGGCATAACATCGTTTCTTCACGGTTCCCTACAAAAAATAGTGCAAATGGGTCAAATCGCAGCTCTAAGGCGGCCAAATGAAATCGCCAAGCCGGCTTAAAATACAATTTGGGAATTTGGTGCGCAAAAGATCGATTATGACATGGGTTGTATGGCATGGCGTGCCATCCTGCATGAACCAGAGGTTGTCCAAATTCATGTCTTCAATTTTAGTAAAAAAAAAGTCGGTTAACACGGCTCTGTGACGCCTACCGTTAACCGAAACGTTGTTCCTAGCCTCATTTTCGAAGAAAAATGCTCCAATGATGCCACCACTCCACAATTCATACCAAACAGTCACTCTCTTTGGATGGAAGCATTGGCTTCTCGACAATAACATGCGGGTTTTCCGAGTCCCAGATGCGGTAGTTTTGTTTGTTAACGTAGCTACCGAGATGAAATGCGCCTCTTCAGAAAAGATGATTTTTCACAGCACTCACTTTGGAAATAAGTTTTCAATATTACACAACGTTATGTTGTTCAAGCGTAAAGGGACTCATTTCGTTCACGGAGGTATGAAAGATGAAACTGACTTTCTGTCAAGATTTCGAGCGGGGAAGAGCTTTCAGTGTGAAAATAACCAGTAATTTAAAAAAAAACACAAGATGGCCCACCCTGCACATATGCTTGTACAATGTACATACATGTATAGTTCTTACGAAAATGCGTTCATTATTGCAGTGGTAACAGAAGTCCAAAGTTTTTTAGTTAATTATTTGATGGTCTTAAATCATATGACCATAACTTTTTTATAACGACAAATAAAAAAAATTAAAAAATATCGGCACTAGATTTTGCCGAGACAAAGCGATTGCCGTAATTTTTACAAAAATGCGTCCACTACTACAGTCGTGACAGAAGTCCAAAGTTTCTTTTTTAGTTAATTTTTTTGTGGCTTTTGAATCTTAAGGCCATAACTTTTTTGTTAAGGCAAATAAAAAAAAAGACTGAAAAATATCGGTACTAGATTTTGCCGAGGCGAAGCGATTGTCGTTAAGTTTTTTTTTTTTTAAATCGAACAAGTATTTCGACTTTGGTGGTTGCTCAAAGTTCAGCGGGCACATTGTCTGCAAAGTTCAGGATCATGTGCTTATTTTGTACACAAAACCCAAATTTGTAGCTGTGACAGTTTTTTTTTTTCATACATATTTTTATGTTTCTAGTGACAAAAGTTAGCACAAAATAGACGTAAGTAACGAAAAAAGCAAATGATTATTTTCACTGATCACGAATCACGCAAACACCGATTTTTTAGCTCGCATTGAAATTTTAATATTACAAATTACGCTAAAATAATTATGTAACGGTAAAAATTATCAAAACTCTAAATATAAACTGATTTTTATAAGAAATTGTAGTTTTTGAAATGTGAAGTTTTGCTTTCCTTAGATTTATTTTAGCAGAATCTTCAATAACTAAAATAAAACTATTTGAACTAAAAACTTTTGATTAGCAAAACAAATAATTATCTTAAAAGCTATAAATTAAGGTAAAATTTATTTGATTCCACCAGAAAATAGGATTTTGTGTTTTTAGTATTTACCATTTTATTTGTCGAAAACTCAGTGTTTTGAAAACTGATTATTGATTTTTTTAAAATTGAGTTTGGGTGATTTTTAAATAGAAACTTTAAAATTCTTTTCGAATCAAATTGCTGAAAAATTGTATATAACAAAAATAACCATAACATTTCTGTTCCTTAACAGTAACGGCAACAGTAAAAGTAGACTTATCCGGTAAAGATTTTGATATGCAACTTAAAAATACTATTTTTAATAAAATTCGGTTGCGAAGGTCAGTATTATTTAAAATAAATATAAACTTTAATTTTATTTAAATGTTTTTTTTTTGAAAAAATGGCTCTAAATAATCTTAATCCTTAGAGCCATTTTTGGGGACATTTAAAAAAAAAAAACCGTTGTATTGCAACTAAAAATCTGTCCAACCGGTTGATGAACACCTGGGGTTTCATTACGTTAAGCAAAATCGATTGGATTGATCGTTGCTATCATTGATGCTCTCTATCACACCAGTAGAGAAAAGTAAAGATATCTAACTTCAAAACGATATCCTCCGATCGTTTTGATTTTAGGTGATAAGGTCCTTGCACGCATGCGCATGGACGATCATACACACTGACTTAACAGACCTATGTACATATATGCTGATGTATGTACATTATGTCATACGTCCCAAACCCGTTTTTTGGACTTCTCATTCGCTGATTAAAACTCTTGGTTGTGTTCTCAAAATTTTAAAGAGATATTTTTTTTGTTTGTAATTTATAAGGTTTTACAACAATATTGATTTGGTAACCTTTTTTAGTTTGCGAATCACCCTGCATAAGCCACACACTTAAAATAAATTTCTATTCTTTAGATAATGGAACTGGCAGATGATACTTTTCCCTTAGTTGCAATAACAAGAAGTGTCTATGACTGCGAGCGAGGACAGTGAAAATTCAAAATTATGCTCGTTTCTGGCTTTACAGATAAGAAGGCAATTACGTGCTAGAAAACACGTGTAAATGTGCAAATGTTAGAAAATAATTTAAGCAATTTAAATATCTCGTACATGCGAGTATTATGTATACCTTCTCCTTCAGGTACATTTAAATATGAATACAAAAGTATTGTATTTTTTTTTTTTAATTATCATAATAAAAATTTATTTTCAATCTCATAATGGCTTAAAATTTTAAAAGTAGTTTTTTTTTCGAATGTTAAAAAAAAACTATGGTACTCGTATTTATTGTTATTAAAAATAAATAGAAGTTTGTATATAAAATCTAGAAATCCGATTTCCACGACTTAATAAATCAACCAAACCAGACGACTGGATCTGGATCGCTCGAATTTGTTTAATGACTGAGCTGAACATTATAGACATAATTCCGTATTTGGTCATTAGATTACCACCTCGGCGCTAACTCGTACTATTCGAACTATTATTTACTTAGACTTACTTTACTTACTTACTTTAGATGGCGCTCACAAACCAGGATGGGCTTCGGCACCAACTAACAAGCCCCTCCAGCCAGCCTTGCCCTTAGCTAACCGCTTCCAGATGCGGACACCGAATTGGTTGATGTCGTTCTCCACTTGTGCGCGCCACCTGTTATAGGTTATTTCTCTGCTGCGTACACCATCGGGGTTGGATTTGAAGACTCGTCGGGCAGGTGCGTTGCTGTCCGTACTCTCCACGTGCCCCGGCGATTTCAGCCGCTGTATTTTCAGCTTCTTGACCAGGTCAACGTCGCTGTATAGCCGTCGTTGAATCTTCTCCTCCACACTCCTTTCATACACACCGGACTGAAAAATAAACGAAGAATCAATGCTTTTGCGCTGCCCTATAGAGCAGGACCGGGATGATGAGGGTCTTGTATAAAGTCTGAGTGGTTCTCTGAGAGAAGGCCTTACTACTTGAATACCTTCTTAGACAGAAGAAACAGCGGTTGGCAAGAGTAATTCTTCGTTCGATCTCTGCACTGATGTCCTTTTGCGAGCTGATAGTGGAGCACAAGTAGACAAAGTCCTTGACAATTTCGGAGTTACATCTGTCCATCGTGATATTTTACCAGAGTCGACGATGTTGAGATTCCTTTCTCGATGATCTCTTGTCCTCATTAACCGCCAATTCTATTTTGGCCGCCTCCGATTCAATGCTAGCAAATGCGCTCGCTTCGTTCTGTCGACAATGTCTATGTCATCTGCATACGCAAGCAATTGGACGGACTTTTGATAAATTGTACCGCTGGTGTTGACGTGTGCGTTTCGTATATTTGCTTCAAGAACGATGTTAACTTATTAAATGCATGATAACGCGTCGCCTTGCCTCAATCCTTTCTCAACATCAAAGGAATCGGTGGTGTTCCTACCGATTTTGACGGAGCAGCGAGATTTCTCCATCGTCATCCTACACAAGCGGAGGAGTTTGGCAGGGATGCCGAGATATGACATGGCTCTGTTTAATTCGTCCCTTTTGACGCTATCATACGCGACTTTAAAATCGATAAAAAGGTGGTGTGTATCGATCTGGAATTCATGGGTTTTTATTAAAATCTGTCGGAGTGTGAACATTTGATCGACGGTGCACTTGCCTGGACTAAAACCACTTTGATAGGGGCCGATCTGATCGTTGACAAAAGCTTTTAAACGGTCACACAGGATAGCCGACAAGATTTTATAAGCGACAGTGACGTTTAGGAGACTAATTCCTCTGTAGTTTGTGCATTTCAGAGGATCTCTCTTTTTATGGAACTATTAGATCACTATCCGTAGTAGAAGCACGGAAATTTCCGAATCACTGTTTTTTTTTGTATTCCGTATGGACGTAAAACTACAAAAGCTCTGTTTTTGTATACAACATAAAGTATACAAAATAACAAAAAATCTACCTAGTTATTTGGGTTAAAAAATCTACCAATGCAATAAATTAATTGCTGAAATTCATACTTAGAAGGAATAACTTTTATATAAAAACTAAAGTCTGTTGATTTCACTTTGGAAGCTTCCAGTCCTGATTTCATAATTAAACATCTTTTTTATCGCTTATTTATATTTTTCGAAGTAGGCAGAGTATTATAAATATACGTACAGCATTGTGATTGTGACCTACTTAAGTGTAAAAATACATTCGAACAATAAGTCGCTTAAATTATTTTTTTTTGTACTATATTACCTATTTCGTATACCTTTAAATATAGCCATGGGCAAAATATAATTGGAAATATCCCTTCTTAGGCGAGCAGTCAATTTTGTCTTTGCATTTTTCTCTCTCGGCCGATTTAAAGCAGATTTAAAAATCGCTTCCCAAGGGACTTAATTTTGAACTTAAATTCTCCATCCCTCCACCCAGCAGTCCCAGTCCAGTCTGTTGTAGCCAGGACATTTTTATAAATAAATATTTTCTTGATTTTTTTTTTTTACTTTTCCTTGTAATTTATCGCAAAGGACGATGGCAGTCGTTTTTTTTTGTTGGTCTAGAGTGAAAGAAATTTATAAGAAGTATAAAGCAGTGACAAGAAAAAAAATACTTAATGAGATTTTTACCATGATAACATTCATAATTGGATTAAGGCGACACGTTGGAAAGTGAATGAACCAGAGAAGAAAAAATAGGATTTTTTTTGTTTGATAATTTCACCAAAGAAACTAAGAGGGTTACCTTGGAATAGCTTATTACACGTTGATCTGGGTATTTGTATTTAAAATTAGAGTAAACAAAGAGAAATATTGTTGCCAAAGGCAATAGCTTTTTATTATTTTGTCATTTTCTTCATTCTTCGAAAAATATGAATACAAATAGAAAGAAAAGTAAGTAGAACATTTTTAAGCAGTTTAAGTAAACTAATGTGTGGAAACAATTTTAAAATCATGAGGAGTTAATTGAAATGTCTCTATTTTCTCGATCTGCAAAGCTGTGAAGTTATACATTTTCCAAAACTTCAGACGTTAGTATTTCGATTCTGGATGAGTATGAATAAGTGAAGTAAAATGTCAAAACTTCGTAATTTGTTGTCAAGTTTTGACATTCAATATCACTTTTATACACTCATTCAGAATCGAATTATTAACGTGTGATGTTTTGAAATATTTATCACTTTACAGATCGTGAATTGACCCCCAGATCAGTTTGCTTTAACGAAATTTGAATGTATTTTAGTCATTCGTTTGAGTACAGATTTTTTTTCAAAAATCTTTTTACGATTTCTCCATTATTTTGTTGTGAAATTATTAACGCACATTTAGGATAAGTTTAACTTAAATTTTATGATGGTGGATTTACTATCACGAAACACAATTGGATTTGCTGAATCCAAACAATAATTTAATTAAAAGAACAAATGCACTGTGATCGGTGTGCGAAAGAAAATTAAAAGTGAATGACAACTGTTAACTGGACGATGGGCGCGTTTATCGAATTCCACAACAGGTAGCACAAATGGTGCTGCAACCACGGTAGCTCAGCGATAGGGTGGGTTCAGCGACGTGTGGGTTTTTTTTATTAATCGAATAAACTATTCGTTTAATAAAAAGACGGATAAAAAAAATTTATGCTATATAAAAAAAGGTAATGTGAAGTACAGGGTGTACTTTCACAAAATGGGCGCCAGTGATTTTTTTTTTTCGAAAGAAAGGAAATCACAAACCTTTTCAAGCAAACAACAACGACGAATTTTAAAATGAATTTAAACAGCAAATTTACTTTTTTAAAGAGTTTTTAATGAATTTAAAATTGCTTGGGAAACCTTGCAAGCAGGATTAAGCCCAAGATCTTTTTAATTAAAGTACAAAATAGCGATTTGATGGCTCACGGGGACCCGTTTAGTCACAAAAGAACAAAGTAAATCTGGGCCGTTAACACCTTAAAAAAAGGAATAAATAACGCCTCCCAAAAATTTATTGAGTTTGAAACGAAATTTAACCGAACTATAATTTAACCGGGCTAAAACTATATCAATAAAAAAACACTATCGGAAGTTTATTCACTTATAATTCACAATAATTAACCAAAATAATTTTATCAAATCTTCAACTCTACTTATCTGTCTTTTACTCCTCTATCGCCTCGCAATTTTCTACCTAGTTTCTTCGCAACTCGAATCCCTTTTCTTCTAAAAATATTTCCAGACTTTATCCTTCAATTTCCGACTTTTCTTTTTAATAATTTTTAATTTTTTTCTCGATCTTTTTCCTTTCTATTTTCCTCGAATCTCCTTTTTTTCTTTTTTTGCACAACTTGTTGCTGGGTTAGCTCTCAACGAGTGACTTTACCAGCTTAAAAACTTTCTTCCCTCGACCATTCACCCACACATTCATACATTCAGCCATTCGTTTTCGTGATTGTCGGTCACGGGACACCGGCTTTCTGGAAAGACTCCTCGCTCCCAGAAAACCTCCGTTGTTGACTCTCAGCGAAACTTTACACTCACGCTCACATGCATGGATTCAGCAAGTTGGTGGATGTTTTTCCAAAACTTGCCGAATCTTAATGGTCGAATTCAGACCCATAACCAAACTATATTTTTCGAGAAAAATCAAAAGAATTAAAATCAAGAAGAAGCTTATTCTGAGCAATTTTCTCAGTTACAAAAAAACTATACGCGCGTGATTCGAAGGGCGATATAAACCATTCTACATTTTTTTTGAGAAGAGATATAAAAAGACTAGTCAAGCTTTTTCAAAGTGTAACCCTACTCTATTGAATAACTTCCGATAGTTGTTCTATAGACAATTCAATACTTTAAAACTAGAATTAAGAATTTAAAAAGTTAGACACTAAGCGTTAATGACCCATATTACCAAACATTGATAAGTTAAGTTAAATTTAGGATGATGTTTTGTTTATTAAGATTTAAGTAAGAGTCCGCCTGACTCGCTTACTTCTTCAGCTCATCCGCCGGCACATCAACATGAGACCGTCCGTCTGCATGGAAAACAAAGTATCGTATTTTGGAACCAACTGTTCCACTCGATTTCGTTTGAATACCACCTGTAGTTGTTGCTTTTCCAAAATAATTTAAGAGCAGGTCTCTGGTTGATGGAAACCAGGTATCTACTGAACTCTAAGAGCATTTTGGAGCCACATCAGAAGATGATGGTTAAATGGATTATGGATAAAGAAATAGGCCAGTGCAACTTGTTGTGGTAAAATTTACCGCAACAATTTTTACGAGATATTTAAACAGCTTTATTAATCCATTTAAAATTTACAAAGTTTACAAAGTTTACTACACTTGCCAGCAAAAAAATGGAATCACTCAATTTCGCATTCTAAAAACATGAATCACTATGGATGCAATATCTAGTAAATTGTTAATGGGCTCGTTTTAAAGCTTTAACATACAAATTCATTGGATAGTTGCCGCGCTATCCGCCATAACAAAGAAAGGTCGTTGGTTTTCAGTGCGCTGTTAAAAGTGAATCACTGCAAAAACATAAATGGGTCATTAACGCTTAGTGTCTAACTTTTAAAAATTCTTAATTCTAGTTTTAAAGTATTAAATTGTCTATGGAACAACTATCGAAAGTTATTTAATAGAGTAGGGTTCACATTTTGAAAAATCTTGACTAGTCCTTTTATATCTCTTCTCAAAAAAAAATGAGAATGGTTTAAATCGCGCTTCGTCAAGCTTTCATTTCAAAATTGAGTAATTAGGTTAAAAAAGAAAAGTTGCCAAGTAAACCAACTCAATTTAAGTCAGTAATCATTAAATTACAGATTTCTCTGAAAATTTTTAGGTTCTTCCTAATTGACCTACTTAAAATATTTGATATTATTTGATATTAAATTTCATCGTTCTACGACAATCAGAAGTGCTCCAAATAATTTATATCAATTCTATGAAAATGGGTGGGTGGTAACCACGCCCCCTGAATGGAAATTCTTAAATTTTCGATTTTTTCCTTTGTATTCACCACAGGGCATACCGTTGTGCGAAACTACAAGATTCTACAATGTCGGGAAGTGCTCCATAATTTTGATGATCTGTCAGTCAGTCAGTCAGTTACGGTTTTTGCGATTTTTGCAGTCTCATATCCTGGGAACCTCTTATGCTAAAGAATTGAAATTTGGTGAGTTGTCTAAACCTGCTGAGCGCCTGAAGTTTCTGGCTGGCCACTACCGTGCCCTTTGATTGCAACATTTCTTGACCTATTAGGCCTACATTGCTCAACTTACCAGTGCGTATACCTTAAAGTCCACCAGTTGTCGGTCATTCGGGATATCTGGCCAGCCCAGTTTCACAATACATCTTCGACATCTGTCATGCTTCTTTTAAATTAATTTCTGAGTCATTGTCTTCTAGATATTTTAAGTATTGATCTTTCCATAGCTCCTTGTGTCGTTCTAAGCTTGTGTGCTGATTTCGCCGACATTTTCTAGGTTTGTGAGAAGATTTAAAAAAAATTAAACAATATAAAGTTATATACAATTTTGCTTAAAAATGAATAAGTTAAACATATTTAGTTTGCAAATTCAGTAGGTAGTAGGTGCACCATGCAATTAATGGTTACTAAACACGTTTGAGACTAGGAATGATTTCTTTAATTAATAACACACTAGAACAAAATATTCAAAAATAAATTTTATTCTGGTGTTATTGCTAGTGGCATGGACTGATTTCATTCAAATTTGGTATTTAAAGCTAAATGAGATATTCGAATTTTTCCTTTAGCGGGTAGCTGACGTGCAACGAAAACGACTCTACAGATTTTGAATAAACTTAGTCTGAAATGAACAAAGGAATATTAATAAAACTGCATTGAAATTGGCTCAAACAGAACGTCAACAGGGTTTTGACGTCTTTTTTTCCCGCATAGCTATCACGTAAACGTCTAAGGTTATTTTGCACACAGGTACTTCTAATAAGTAGGTACATTCTCATCATATTTAGTTCAAAATATTTCACAAAAAGAATTTTTTTATAAAAAAAGATAAAGGGGCATTCCATGAAAGGTGGTAACTTTGTATGTTTATATATTTTATTTGGGAAACATATGAAAATATTTTGTATGTAAAGTACTATCCCTAACCTTACTTCTATGAGTAGTCACATCTCAAAAAAACACTTAAATAGTAACATGTCAAATTAAACATAAATTTAACTTGCAAACAGTCCAGCGTCCTTACAAATTAGCATGATCTTAATTTGAAAATAAATTGGTTTGTTTCATTTTATTATTAATACTTTTTTGTATTATTTTCTTCTTCTATCTTTCCTTCTGAAATATCCACACCTATTTTTTGATTTTAAGCTAAGTAAAGGCATACATTCACCGTTTTTAAATCATATTTTCAAAATGTCGGACACGTGACAATTCAACAGTTTAATTTTATGTATTACCAAACTGTGGCTAGTAGCTTTTTATAATTTACGACTT
This sequence comes from Melangyna quadrimaculata, assembly GCA_949320155.1. NCBI lineage: Eukaryota > Metazoa > Arthropoda > Insecta > Diptera > Syrphidae > Melangyna > Melangyna quadrimaculata. Next base: position 82,976,462 of record OX439484.1, on the reverse strand, counting down.
AAACAGCGCAGGAAGTGAGCTATTAAAAACATAATTTTGTTTAATTTTATCGTGCTAATAACATGTAAAAAAAGGTGATAAACATATTGTCGGGCACGTGACGCGTTTTATTAAAAGTCTTTGAAAATCAAGAAAAATTGATTATTTTGTCTTGTAACATAATATTTGTAGAGGAGCAATAGACGTATTATAATCGTGTATACTTTATTTTTTGAAATTTCAAAATTTTTCATCAAGTTTTGAATTTAAAAGAACCAATATAAAGTTGACAGGACATTTACACACCCTTTTAGTGTGAAATTTTTCGCCCCTCCCCAATAATTTGTATACAGAAATTTAGCCACATTTGTAAGCTGAAGTTATAATTTTTTAAAAGCAAAAAAAGCCGATTAAAAATAATTATTTTTATTCAAATAAAAAAGGTTGAAAATGCACAAAGCAGAAAATTTCGACCGATTTTTGATAAATTTAATTAATTCGATTGTGACACTAATATAGCACATAGATCAACAAATGAGGTATCAAATTAATCGTTGTTTCATTGAGATGTAAAATAACAATTAATTAAATCAATCGATAAACACATTCAAAAGTTATTAAGCAATTTGTGTTAAAAATATTGTATTATCAATATCTCCACTCAACGTTTATTTAGGAAAAACATTTTTTTTTCATACACACGAAGAAATTTGGACCAACAAGACCACGATTTGGACCAAGAAGGCCACGTTTTCAACAAATATCTATTCATTGTCAGTTCCAATTTCGTACATGTCCTTAAAAAATCCTTATTATTTTGTAGAAAATGCTATTTTGCTATAAATACTCAAGTTTTTTTATTTATTTTTTTATTTTGTTTTATTTCGTGAATGCTTTATAACAGTAAGATACAATATCTTATAATTTAGTTACAAGCTAATTCTACAAAGAGAGCAAAAAAAATAACAATAAATTAATACGTATCATTAAATCAATTATGTAGAGAAAAAAAGAGAACCAATCAAATATTAAATTTCATTTTAAATTATTAAATTCACAAATTTACTGAATAGTATTCCTTTAGATCCTTTTTAAATCTTGCTGAATTTTGTATTTCTTTAAAACGACATGGTAAAGAGTTCCAAAGACGGATAGAGTTTACAAAAAATGACGCTCAGATGTTAAAAATGAACATCGGGGGTGAATTGACTGATGCGATCGATGCGACGTTGCAGTTCTAATTCTATCAAAACTGTATTGGGGTTGGTGTGTTATTAATATATTTGACAGCAAAATTAAAGTACGAAATTTCAGATAACTTTCAAAAGGCATAGACAGCACCCTACTAGCAAAGCCAGTCAATCTGTCATATCTTCGTAGGCCATAGAAATAACGTACTGCACTATTAAACGCGACATTGAGCTTACGCTTGCTAACATAATTGCAGTTACAATAAATTTCACAACCGTACATTAAGATTGGTATTATTAAAGTCTTTACCAGTAATAATCGTGATTTAACAGGTGTAAAAGACTGAGTTACCCATAGGGTACGTAGTACACCAAATACCTTCCCCACAAGTGCATTAATATGGTTATCCCAAGTCAGATTGCGATTGAAGGTAACCCCGAGATTTTTTGTCTTTTCCACATAATCAATTGAACCATTGCTCAATACAATCGAAGGAAAATATTCGAGATTAAGAATTTTCCTTGATATTACTATGCACTTAGTTTTTTTTTGATTTAAAAGGAGACCATTTAATTGAGACCACTTTTCAATTTTCTCTAGGTCTTCATTTACAAAAAAATGAGCCCAAGGGGACAGCTCATGTATAACTGGACGTCATCCGCATACATATGAACCCAACAGTTCTTGATAATTGATGGCAGTTTATTGACATAGATTGAGAACAGCAGAGGACCAAGTATAGAACCCTGAGAGACACCGGAAACATTAGGTAGAAAATCAGATAAACTGTCCCCAATTTGGACGGCTTGCATTCGATTACTCAAATAAGAATAGATTAGCCTAGTAGCACCTGCTGAAAAATTAAAGTTTTGCATAAGTTTGTTTCACAAGTTAACGTGATTGACAGTGTCGAAAGCCTAAGAAAAATCAAGCAACACTAGAAACGTAACCTCATTCTTATCCAAAGCTTGCCTTATATCGTCAGTAACATTTAACAGTGCCGTGATACAACTGTGCTTTTCCCGAAAACCGGATTGTATTGGTGTGAGCAGCGAGTTTTCCGCAAGATAAAAGCTGATTTGTCTTTGTAAAATCCTTTCAAACACTTTCGACAAGAATGGTAAGATAGATACAGGCCTAAATTCTTTACCTTTTGCGTTTTCGCGAAAGGATATAACTTCAGCTAACTTCCATAGGCGTGGATAGACACCTGTCATCAGAATTTTATTGAACATAAAAGTAAGATAAGGCAGAATAATCGGCAGAATCATTTTCAAAAATGTAGACTGAACTTCATCCAGTCCAATAGCATTTGACTATAGAAAGTACACTTTCTACAACAAAAGCACTGTCTACTGAATGAAAACCAAAACCAAATTCATCTTCATATGGTTGATCCAAAAATAAAAAAGTAGAATCTAAGCTCAAAGGACGAAATAGCTGTGATGGTAAGGAAACAAACATTTTGTTGAGAGCATTACCATCCAGATCTTCAGTTGGATCAACAATTGACGTGCCAATACCAATGTTCAAAAGGGTAGTTATGTGCATTCAAGAGGACACAAGCGTCCACAGGTTTTTCTCAAAATCCACCTCTGTCTACCAACTCCTACTCTCACCTCCACGTGGTGAACATCGGGTGTCTAGTACCTCAGCTGGAGACGGGGTTTAAATCCCCGTGGAAAGCTGTTGGGGACAGCCAACGAGAGAGGGGGGGGAGGAGTGTTCTCACTAAGGCACTTCTCCTTTCATCGAGGCGGCAGCGGACGAATTCTCTAGATGGAATCAACGGTGGCGTCTACAGTTCCAGTTAGGTTGAACTACTTAGTGAACACCTTATATGGGCTACTACGACATATTTGTAGCTCAGGCCTATAAGGAGCGGTTTATCCGGCTCCCTACCCTTGGAGTTATACGAAGGGTCTGGTCCTCCGGGTCGGGGGTTGTGCGTCGGGGTAACTTCCCTACCACGTAAAAAAAAGTTGTTCCGAAACAACAACAAGCCTCGGATATGGATGATTTTAAAGTTGACGACCCCAGCAAACGAAACAAGGACAATGAATTTCGGATCTGCACGTGGAACGTCCTGTCCTTATACAGAACACGTGCAGCCGAACAATTAGTGGAGAACCTGGACAGGCTAAAGGCTGACGTAACAGCCATCCAGGAAGTGCGATGGGATGGAGAGGGCGTACGGAGACTGAAAACGTGTGACATCTACTACGGCGGGTGCTTGAAGGAACAGGGTCAGCGGCTCTTGGGTTGTGGTTTTGTGATAAGGGGAAGACTTAGGCAAGAAGTCTTGGGCTTCCGAAGTGTAAGCGAGCGCCTGGTCACAATCCGCATCAAAGGCAAATTTAAGAACATTTCGCTGATTTGTGTTCACGCCCCCCATGAAAGGAGAGAAGACTCAACCAAGGAAGCATTCTACGATCTCTTGGAGACAACGTATGATATGTGCCCGAAGTACGACGTGAAGATCATTCTTGGTGACTTCAACGCAAGATTCGGAAAGGAGGGCATCTTTGGTTCGATAGTCGGAGGGCACAGCCTACACGACGAAACTTCCGGCAACGGACACAGGCTGGCAGACTTTGCGGCGGGGCGAAATGTCATCATCTCAAGCACCTACTTCCCACACCTCAATATACACAAGGGGACTTGGCGGTCGCGTGATCAAGTAACCGTCAACCAAATCGACCACGTTGCGATAGACGCGAGACATGCTTCCAGTATCTTGGACGTCCGAACGTTCCGAGGGGCCAACATTGACTCGGATCACTACCTGGTGGTAGCTAGACTACGTATGCGGATATCCATGACGCGACAACGCAGAGCAGATGCTGTGAAAAGATTCGATGTCGAGAAGCTTAAATCGCAAGAGACTGCCAGAACTTTTGCAGACCACGTAACTCTTAATCTCTCAGGAGGTCCGCTACCAGCATCAAGTGCAGAGGACCAGTGGGAACACTGTCAACAAGCCATTAGAAGTGCCGCCTCTGATGTGCTGGGTTTCACTAGGCGAATACAACGAAACCCCTGGTTCGATGGAGAGTGCCGGCTAGCGCATGCAGCTAAGGACGAGGCCTACCAGGCAATGCTGCAGACTCGAACAAGAGCTGCTGAGAGAGTGGCCCGGGAGCTCTACGGGCTGAAACGAAAAGAGGAACGCCGACTTCTCAGGAGGAAAAAGAGAGAGCACGAGAAGCGGGCGGTAGAGTCTATTGAGGGTTGTAGCGGTAGGGGAGATGTTCGAAAATTTTATCAGAGGGTGAAGCGATCCACCCAAGGATTCAAGGCTAGAACGGAAGCCTGCCGAGATGAGAGTGGGAATATGGTAGTAGACACACAGTCAGTGCTGAGGATCTGGAAAGAACACTTCTCTAGACTGCTTAATGGCGAAGACAGCCAAGATGCCGCTAATAGGCAGAACGCTCCATTCAACTTGGACGATGATGGCCAAGAGTTCCGTCCACCCGACCTAACCGAAGTTCGGCTGGCGATATCCAAACTTAAGTCGTACAAGGCTGCAGGTGCGGATGGCTTACAAGCCGAACTATTTAAATCAGCGGGAGATGAATTGGCTAGGAGCATACACCAGCTCATCTGCAAAATTTGGTCGGAGGAAAGTATGCCCGATGAATGGAACCTCGGTATAGTGTGCCCCATCCATAAAAAGGGAGATGTTCTGAAATGTACCAACTACAGAGGAATTAGTCTCCTAAACGTCGCTTATAAAATCTTGTCGGCCATCCTGTGTGACCGCTTAAAACCTTTTGTCAACGATCTGATCGGCCCTTATCAGTGCGGTTTTAGGCCAGGCAAGTCAACCGTCGTTCAAATGTTCACACTCCGACAGATTTTAGAAAAATCCCGGGAATTCCAGATCGATACACACCACCTTTTTATCGATTTTAAAGTCGCGTATGATAGCGTGAAAAGGGACGAATTATACAGAGCCATGTCGAGTCTCGGCATCCCTGCCAAACTCGTCCGCTTGTGCAGGATGACGATGGAGAAATCTCGCTGCTCCGTCAAAATTGGTAAGAACACCACCGATTCCTTTGATGTTGAGAAAGGATTGAGGCAAGGCGACGCGTTATCATGCAACCTATTCAACATCGTTCTTGAAGCCATTGTACGCAACGCACATGTCAACACCAGCGGTACAATCTATCAAAAGTTCGTTCAATTGCTTGCATATGCGGATGACATAGACATTGTCGGCAGAACGAAGCGAGCTGTGGCAGGGGCATTTGCGAGCATTGAATCGGAGGCGGCTAGAATGGGATTGGCGGTTAATGAGGACAAGACGAAGTATATGCTGTCATCGAGAGAGGAATCTCAACATCGTCGACTCGGGCAAAATATCACGATGGACAGGTATAACTTCGAAGTTGTCAAGGACTTTGTCTACCTGGGCTCCACTATTACATCGCAGAATGACATCAGTGCAGAGATCAAGCGAAGAATTACTCTTGCCAACCGCTGTTTCTTCGGTCTAAGAAGGCATTTAAGTAGTAAGGCCCTCTCTCAGAGAACCAAGGAGACTTTATACAAAACCCTAATCATCCCGGTCCTGCGTTATGGGTCAGAAGCATGGACACTGAAAGATTCGGATAAAAATCTGCTAGGGTGCTTTGAGAGGAAGATTCTTCGTGTGATTTTCGGTCCGGTGTGTATCGAAGGAGTATGGAGGAGAAGATTCAACGACGAGCTATACGGGCTATACAGCGACGTTGACCTGGTCAAAAAGCTGAAAATACAGCGGCTTAGATGGCTGGGGCACGTGGAGCGTATGGACAGCAACGCACCTGCCCGACGAGTCTTCGAATCCAACCCCGATGGGGTACGCAGCAGAGGAAGAACCCGTAACAGGTGGCGCAATCAAGTGAATGACGACATCAAAGCACTCGGTGTGCGCAACTGGAAGCGGCTAGCTAGGGACAGAGCTGGCTGGAGGGGCTTGTTAGTTGAGGCCGAAGCCCATCCTGGGCTGTGAGCGCCATCAAAAGTAAAGTAAGTAAGTATACCAATTTTTCGTCGGTTTTTCCACAACTGACGGCCATTTAAGGAAGAACTGAGCTGGTTAGAATACATTTTGGATTTGACCATACGTATTTCCGCTGCAACTTTAAAGTTTAGCTAAAATAAACTAATGATTAGTTTCGGTAGTTTTAATGTCGGGCACGTGACGCAAACTACTCTTAGTATAATTACCAGGTTTTTTAATTTTTAACTACAAATCCTTTGCAACATCAAAGCAAGGATTTCAAACGATCTAAAAATGTATGCAAATAATCTAGATTCTAGTATTAAGTTGTTTTAAATTTATTTTAAATAGTAAAAACTACGTACGAATGTCGGGTATATGACAATGGAATGCCCCTTAATAAGAATTTTATACTTTCTTATGTCTGAAGTCCGATCCACTCGTGCATTTTATTTTCCAAAGACCTGTTTTTAACAGTATAGGTATATTCCATAGAACTGTTTTGTTTAATCTTCGAATTTCCCTGAAACGGTTTAACTAATTTTGATTAAATTTGTATGCAGTAGCCTCTGGTAAGTGTTAGCGTTCCGTACCAATGTTTTGAAAACGAATATCATTTCATTTAAAAAAAAAAATTGTTACCTACATTTTGATAATAACTAAGAGCGAGTTCGTAATCATCTGGCTTACTTACATCTGCGAAGTTTGTTTTCGTAAACAAAAATTGAAATCTGACTTAACCAGGCCTGCAAAACATATTAAGTCAGCGTCGGGCAGTTTGTGTCGAAAAAAAAAACAATCTGGTGAAAAAAAGTAAATTCTGCTAAAAAAGAAAAACAATTTAAAAAGATAAAACATGTATATTAGGGTGGATCATTTTCAGCATTTTTTGCCAAATCACTGTGTGCAACTCATAGTATATGTTAAATGGTTTTCTAAACTTATCCTCATCATTTATTTTGAGTCGCCCTTGGGAAACACAAAATTGGGAAGCCATTGAAAATTTGTAGTTTTTCACAAAAAATGATATATTAGGAATGCGAGGTGGGAATATTTGGCGACAAAAAAATAACTGATTCTTGTAGAGGGGCCAAAAACAAGTATTTTGGGGGGGGTCTATCTCTTTCAGTATAGACAGGACGGTCAATTTTATAAACAAAATAATTGAATGCAACGAGTATTTTTCGTGATTTTAGAATTTATAAAAAAACACAAGACACAAATAATAATATATAATATTTAATATATAATATACATAAATCCGTTATTATTTTGCGCAAACTATTCGTGTCCCCAATTCTTTATAGGTAGGTATATTATTTTTTTGTGAAAAAGACCAATTTTCGATTGGTCCCCGATTTTGTTTTTCCCAAGGGCGACTCAAAATATATGATGAAGGTGAGTTCAGAAAACCATTAAGCATAAACTATGAGTTGCACTTAGTGGTTTGGCAAAAAATCTTGAAAACGATCCACCCTAATGTACATGTATGTATAAGTAAATGAAATGGCTTCGAAATACATACATTATTAGGATAGTTGGCTATCACAGAATATTTTGTTACTTATATCACCCAAAAGCCCTACAATCGGTTAAAAGCACTCGGAAATTTGATCTTAAAAATGTAGCTTTTTTAAAATAATTCTAAAATATATCGGATTTGTTGGTGGTTTTTTAATCCATCATCATCGTAGCTATCCTTTAATGGAATTTTACAGTTTGTGCCTTAACAGATAGGTAAGAATCAAAATGTTGGCATACACATAGCATATGTCCCCCAGAGACCCTAAAATCGTCTTTTCCCGTGTGAAAATTTAATCGCAACAATGTCAGTTTTTTTTATAATATAATTCGACAAAAAATCTGATGTTCTGCACTGCCATGTTTACGAACACAAATTTATTAAAAACTGCCGCCTGTTTGCCTTCTGCGGACAGAAGAAAAATAAGATCAATATGCACAAGCTAAGCAACTGTAGGCATGTGGTAGATCTGGCGAAGATTTCTGAGATTACGAACAAGCCCCTTAGTTCTTATGAATTGCAACCTAGCAGTGTTTGAATACAAACCAGTCGATATTAATACAAATTTGCTCATAAAAGGACCACAATACATACAAATGTAAACAAAATAATATATTTCTCAAAAAAACGTGGCCTAATTCTCGGCAGGAAACAATTTAAATGAAAGCAACAACATATGAATGTTTTTTTTATAATACAAATTCTATATACTACAGAAATACATCAGCCAAGTAGAAGACTTAGCATTTTTTAATTGGACTTTAGTCCAATAGTTCTTAAAAATTGGCGTTTTGTCCCGGCGGCGGCGGTGCAACAACCTTCGAACAGTAAATAGAATGTTTTTTTTTTATTTTCGACTTTCTTATAATAAACTGATTAAAATTAGTATGTAAATGGATTAATTAAATTTTTTGTCGATTTAAAAAAAAAATCTAAAAAATTTTGTGCTGTCTAAGGCTGGTAAGTAATATTTTAATTCAAAGAAAATGTTTTTTTTTTAGAATAAATTTTAATTTTAAATATAGTTGTATTCATTTTAATCGGAATGGAAAAATTATTGATGTCCTTCAAGTCAAGATTTCGACTTTTTGAAATATCATATTTATGAACATCTTAAATTTTTAAAACCTCCACCCCTAAAATGTTTCCTGCGTTCGCGCCTGAGTGTCATTTAGAATACTTCTTTAATTATTTGATTCATTCAGTTACCTTTAGTAAAATGCCTCGATTTAGGGCCCAATTTATTCGCTTTGCATTAAATTTAAATTCGCAATTAAAGACTAGAAATTGATCGAGATTAAATGTTTTTATTTGTTTGCGCTTAACAAAATATTTTATTATTTTTATTATTTATTAACAAACTATTTAATTAATTTAAAATCAGTTTTAGGTAAAACAACAAAATCCACTTTTACAGGTGGATGTTTATCCTAAATAAAGGATTAACGAAATGTTTCTTTTTATTCACTCTCAATAATGATATTTTGTTTGCTTATTTTCATTTTAATATGCAACATACAACATTTCGTTAACCCTCTATTAAATTTAAACTAAACAAAGAATCAATATAAAACATTGCCACAATATTGATATCCACGGGTTCACACTTACTGACGCAATATGATGGCGTCCTTATATTTTTCAAAATGAGTCAAGCAAACTCAATCAGCCTTCAAGAGCTGCTTTCCCTAAAGATTTATTTTCGAACAAGTTGCCTATCCGTTCGAGGAACATTGAATATGTAAACACCCCATTTCAAACAACCATAAAACACTTTGATATTTTTGATAAAAAAAGAAATACCTTAATCTCTTTATATAACCTGACCAAGTAGATAAGAGTGTCATTGAGACTTGAGGAAAACACTACAAAAGTCCAATGCTCCAAAGTCCCACTAGATCTTAAAAGGCGTGAAATTAATTTACATAATTTTACGCTTCTTGAGCTCTATAGTCTTACTCACTTTTAACATTGCCGTGCTGCCACCCAAATCCTTGCGAGAGGGTGTGCATTGATCCTTGGACTATAAAGATTCATATTACCCAGAGTATAGAGTGTTAGGTAGGAATAATAGGAAAAAATAGACTACGTTGACTTGAGTCAAAATGACACTTAAGTGCTTTTGTGGGCCAACCTCTTAATATGTTAATTTAAGATCTGTGTTATGATTTGACCTTATTGCTTCGATAATGTGAGAAGGCAATTTTCACAAAATCAAGAGATATTTAAATTTGTGTATTTCTGTATTTTAAAATAAAAATAACCAAAAGCATAAACATAATAACAAAGAGCCTACCAGTACCACACAAAATCCATCAGCATGCAACTTGTATGTTTGGCCTTTGTTTTTGAAATTTAATTGAAAATGATAAATAAATTCGAAGATGTCAAAGCTTCATTCATGGGTGATGATGGTGTCTCGTGTATGTGCATGTTTCCGATAACCTTTGGGCAGTAAATCAAGTTATGTTACAATCAACCCTTGGTTGCTTTACAAAGTGACTTTGTTGTGAAATTTATAATTGAATCTTAGGTGGAAAACTTGAAAGTTAGTGCTCCTTGATTGCCATCGACCGCATATCGTTTGGGATTGTGTGTGAACAAAAGACGAAGATAGTTTGTTTATACTTGAGGGTATAAGTGGGACTGTAAGTTCATTAAGCGTGCTTTCAAGATTATATTGTGCAGGTTCAATCATTGTCAAGAACTATGAGTAAAATCAAGCAAAGAATAAGAAAATATAGAAATGATGCAAGAGCCGTAAATTTTAAGTGCATTTTTTAACATTGTGTATTGAATGTTTGCTCCATTGAATTCTTATGAACATAGCTATGTATGTTATTCTTATTTTACTGTGTAGACAAATTTGCTCTATAAAACTTCGTTAGTATATTTAAGGCGAGATTGCTTAAAATTCACGACAGTTGTCTATAACTCGCATATGCATATACCTGACCGGCGACGGAGTGAAACCTTTTTCTAATCAAATTTAACCTCGGCCTCTAATGAGGGATCATTTGAAAACATGCACCCTTTCCTTGAATCTAGTTTAGGATTCCAGTTAAGTATGTGGACCTTTTCCTTTTGGATGGATGCGTTTGATAAAATTTACATACATTTTTTGTATTTACATTTCGTTTGATTGATTCGAATTTAGAAAAATGTTTATTTCAAGTATACATAAAAAACTTATGCAAATCACATTTGTGGATTCTGCATCTGACATTCTTTAAATTTAAAATTTGGATTAAAGCATTACGTTAAAAAGTAATACTTCCTGGACAAATCGATAGACGGAAGTTCATCTGAGCCATAATTATAAAAATAGTCAACATTAAATTTATCCCAAATGTAGCAATAAATTGAGCACTTATTCCCTTACCATTCCCAAGGACGAGTGCAAAGTTGAAGTTTTGTATATAAGACGTGTTTAATTGGAAAAGCCATATCCATAGTACAGTACGATTTTACTTGCATTATAAATACAAAATCGCTAGAAGCTCTTCGACCGATAAGAAGCTAAAATAGACTCTAATTATTTATTTATTTATTCATCAAGCAGAGAGAAGATCCCCCATTTTAGACTTCATACTATGAACTTATTCATATTTACATTGTTTAAAAATAAATAAAAATACATACTTAATTACTGAAAACATCTATTCTGGAACAAACAACGTTAGTTTCCCTGATGCAGCGTGAAATTGGCTCATTTAGATCATAATTTGTCCGATGAAAATGTTCAAGTTATATAACGGGTGATTTTTTTGAGGTTAGGATTTTCATGCATTAGTATTTGACAGATCACGCGGGATTTCAGACATGGTGTCAAAGAGAAAGATGCTCAGTATGCTTTGACATTTCATCATGAATAGACTTACTAACGAGCAACGCTTGCAAATCATTGAATTTTATTACCAAAATCAGTGTTCGGTTCGAAATGTGTTTCGCGCTTTACGTCCGATTTATGGTCTACATAATCGACCAAGTGAGCAAACAATTAATGCGATTGTGACCAAGTTTCGCACTCAGTTTACTTTATTGGACATTAAACCAACCACACGAATGCGTACAGTGCGTACAGAAGAGAATATTGCGTCTGTTTCTGAGAGTGTTGCTGAAGACCGTGAAATGTCGATTCGTCGCCGTTCGCAGCAATTGGGTTTGTGTTATTCGACCACATGGAAGATTTTACGCAAAGATCTTGGTGTAAAACCGTATAAAATACAGCTCGTGCAAGAACTGAAGCCGAACGATCTGCCACAACGTCGAATTTTCAGTGAATGGGCCCTAGAAAAGTTGGCAGAAAATCCGCTTTTTTATCGACAAATTTTGTTCAGCGATGAGGCTCATTTCTGGTTGAATGGCTACGTAAATAAACAAAATTGCCGCATTTGGAGTGAAGAGCAACCAGAAGCCGTTCAAGAACTGCCCATGCATCCCGAAAAATGCACTGTTTGGTGTGGTTTGTACGCTGGTGGAATCATTGGACCGTATTTTTTCAAAGATGCTGTTGGACGCAACGTTACGGTGAATGGCGATCGCTATCGTTCAATGCTAACAAACTTTTTGTTGCCAAAAATGGAAGAACTGAACTTGGTTGACATGTGGTTTCAACAAGATGGCGCTACATGCCACACAGCTCGCGATTCTATGGCCATTTTGAGGGAAAACTTCGGAGAACAATTCATCTCAAGGAATGGACCGGTAAGTTGGCCTCCAAGATCATGCGATTTGACGCCTTTAGATTTTGTTTTGTGGGGCTACGTCAAGTCTAAAGTCTACACAAATAAGCCAGCAACTATTCCAGCTTTGGAAGACAACATTTCCGAAGAAATTCGGGCTATTCCGGGCGAAATGCTCGAAAAAGTTACCCAAAATTGGACTTTCCGAATGGACCACCTAAGACGCAGCCGCGGTCAACATTTAAATGAAATTATCTTCAAAAAGTAAATGTCATGAACCAATCTAACGTTTCAAATAAAGAATCGATGAGATTTTGCAAATTTTATGCGTTTTTTTTTTAAAAAAAGTTCTCAAGCTCTTTAAAAATCACCCTTTATTTGACTCGCGAAGAACTCTTTGTGGAACGCCTAAGTTTACAAAATTAAGGACGACATTTTATGTGATACTATAAACTATCTCTGGATGAACATAATATAAAAGCAAATGCGCAGATTTTCCAAAGTTTTATACCAAAGCTTATACCAAACAGTAAACACCTAGACTTGTAAGTTGGCATGTCATTACGCCAATTTAATTTGCAGATCAAATCTAGTAAACATTTATTTAAACTTTTTCGATTCTATTAGATGAGTTTTTATAATGGGGATTCCAAATTGTAGATACCAGAGTATTTCAACACAGATCTGACCAGAGAATTAAAAAGTGAATTTGGCAAATAAGAATCTTTGAATTCTCTTGTATTTCTCTTTACAAATCCAAGCATTTGGTTAGCCTTATTTACAGTATAGTCAATATGACATGAAAGCTTTCTTTCTAAAATAATCGCGCTCAAGAGTTTCATGTTTTATTTCATAGTTGAATAGAATGGGGGTAGCGTGTTTGTAACATGACATTATTTGACATTTTGCAACAATTAAAAAAAGAAAATTATTGTGACACCATTCACTTAGTCTTAATACATCATCTTCATCACATCAAATGGAAAACAATAATCGGATTGTGATAGAGCTTTAGGTCACCAGAAAATAAAGGACATACATATAATAATGAATAAGAGGAAAAACAACGGACCCAAGTGACTACCCTGCGGCACGCTAGATGAAACGTAGATATTTTCCGAGTGACAATTATCAATTTTGACTATTGGAACTTTAATTGTAAGATAGATATGATTCTATCCAACTAAGGAGTTCAGAGTGTAATCCCAAGAACAATAATATATAAAACAGTACTCGATGGATTACACGATAAAATGCTTTTGAAAAATCTGTGAATAACAGTTTGTATGTGAAGTTCAAAATTGTTAATGAGCTGTCACACACTGGCTCAATTTTGAGCTGAACTAAAGCCATCAGACTGACTTTTCCCTTAATCGCACAAGGGGTGAGCAAAGCTGGCTGAAAACTCTGTGTACATGAACCGGCTTTAATTGCAGTAGTAATTTTCACTCAACAAAAAAAAAAAAAAAAACTACATGAATTTCTTATGGGAAAGATTTTTGCGTAAAAAAAATTTGACGTTTAATTTTCTTTTATCGAGCTTTGAACAAACCTTGATAAAAATCTTTCGCACTAAACATTGACATTGTTTTGTGAAAAAAAGAAGATATTTTTCATTTCACCCCAGATGTAAAAAAAAATTTCTCACCACGATTTTTTTTTTGTTCATCAGAACTGTGTACTAGGATTTACATTCTTTAGAATGTTCAGTTTTGCTTGTCAGCAGATTTGTTAATTTTGCCTAGAAACGAAAAACTGTGTATGTATTAGTAATTAAACTTTGTTGGACCGCTCGAAACGTGGATGAACATTTTAGTCCTTTCATTCCTCATTCTTCACCTCCTTCGCCTACAAACTTTCATTTCCCCAGTTTAGTCCAGTTCGAAATTGAGCCCGTGTGTGATGGCCCAATAATATGGTTTGTCATTAATGCAAGATTTGTTGTTGTTGATTTACCGGGGATAAAACCATGTTGGTAATCAGATATGTGGCCTCTTAATTGAAAAGCTAATCTATTGTAAACTATTTGTTTGAACAATTTAGGCATTGCTGAAATCTCCTTAATAGGCCGGTAATTAGTAATATCTTGCTTTGGCCCTACTTTAAAGACGGGGGTAAAAAACGAATGCTTCCAACAGTCTAGAAACTTACCTTTGAAAAGTGAAGGATTAAACATTTTAGTAAGTGGTTCGCTAATGACACTGCACATTTAAGCAGCTGGAATACAATCAGGCCCTCCCTCTTTGCTAGCATCTAGTTTTAAAAGAGCTTCGTTAACATCAGATACATCTAAAACCATAGTTCCTATATCAAAAGCTCTAGAAACTGTGTGTAGTACTTGATTTGTAAAAGATATACTAATTTAAAATATCTAGTATATAGATTGCATATAAAGTTTATATTGCTTGCTCTTATGCTGTCGTATTTAAATACTTCATGCAGCTTGGAAAACCAGTAGTTTTCCGTTTGGAGTTAAAAAAGTTCCAAAAACATTTGCTATTGTTTTTCACATTGAATTCAATAGATAACATATACGATTGATATACATAAACATTTATTTAGGATGTTAAATTCATTTTGTATTATTTTATAATTGGCGCATAGTTCTACTGGATATTGCATATTGTTTTTTTTTAGACGTTGCCACGATTGATGTCTGGGATCGCTTCCCAGCTTCGGCCACCTAAAAACTAAAACAACATTTTTTTTCAGGGCTACTGCCTCTTGCGAGGAATTGACAAATCTTCCAAGAGTATCACATGTCACGAATAAGTGCTTCTCGTCTAGCCGTTCGGATTCGGCATAAAATTGCAGGTCCCTTCCATTCCTGTCGAAAGGCGCACACAAGAATGGTTGCGAGTTATTAGTCACTAGGCCCTGGTTCTTCATGAGCCGTTGTGCCACCCGATTTATTTTTTTTTTTGCCACGATTGATAGTTGAATTGAAACTCCATGGATGTGTTCTGTCCTGAGTTGTTAATTTGTAACGAAAAAAAAATGTATCGACCTGTTGGATTTCGACATACGGGGTTACCTTATAACTTGACGTCAAGTTAGCAGGTCAACTTTCTCAAAAATGTAGATAAACATCCCGGGAGTGGATAAATGTTTAAAAATAATTTATTGCTAATTTTAAACGAAGAAAAAATATTACTTTTTTGTTTCGTTTCCTAGATAGAGGCTTACCTCTTGACGTCAAGTTATCACGTAACCCTGTATCTCGCAAACGAAACAAAAAAGTAATATTTTTTCTTCGTTTAAAATTAGCAATAAATTATTTTTAAACATTTATCCACTCCCGGGTCGATTATCTACTTAAAAACTGAGTTTTTTAAGAATTTCTAGAAAAATAAAAAAAAAAGAACTCGTTCCTAGAACTAAAAATAACAGCACCCAAGGCCGTAGCCAGCAAATATTTCCGGGGAGGGAAGGGGGGTGTGTGTATGATTGTTTTTTTAGTATTTTAATTTTTAATATTGTTTCTTGAATTTTACTAGCTATCAGCAACTTAGGCTTCTTTAAAAACATTGGTGCAAAATTTTAGTCGATTTAGTACGATGTTGAATCATTTTTAGTATGATACTAGGTTAAAAATTATATTTTGCTAATTTTAAACGAGTTTATCATCGTAATATCGCCTAACATTTTACGAAAGTTAAAATCATCAAAAGGCTATTTGATCTTTTAAGTATCGTACTATATTCATGACACTTTGACGTTTATAAATGTCAAGATGTTTGTGATTATTTTGTACGAGATGACACTTTTTTGGACGTGTTCAGGTGAAGTTTACTAATAAAATTGGTTTAGTATGATACTAGTTAAAGAGTATTTAAAATTTAGAAAATTTTAGTAAACTGTTAAAGAATTAGAAAAATGTTAAGAAGTATCATACTAAACCCTTAATAATAGGATGTTTAAATTTTTGCGCAATTCTTTTTAGGCAAGATTAATGACTCATTAATTACACATTCTTACAAAATCAAAAGTTTTTACTAGTGTTTATTTTTCCAAGAGGTTTTGATGCACTGATTTCAGATATTCTAGTCTAAACATGAAAAAAAAACGTTTTTTTATTATATTTGGGGTTAACCAAGAAACTCTTAATGGCATGAGAAACTCTTCGTGTGACGCTACTCCACTACAGGTCTTTCTTTTGTAGTAATTTTAGCAGCTTGTATTTTTTTTTTTTCAAAATTGTTAGAGCCGTTTTTGAAATAAATCAATTTGTGTAAATTGGTTGTATGGCAGGTATCGTTATTTTTTGAGCTAATTAATTAAATTAATTAATCAATTTCCCCACTAGGGAATCCCATAAGAACCTTAAGTCCAAAGTTTGAAGAAAATCGCTTCAGCCGTTTAGGCTGGTACAGACAGACAGACGGACAGTCGGACAGACGGGCAGACGGACAGTTGGACAGACTGAAAGACGGGGAGACGAACAGACCGAAAAGACGACAGAAGGACAGAAAGGCAGACAGACAAAATTGCGAGACCCACTTTTTTTCGCGTTTTCTATCATCATAATTTTTTTTGCACGAATCCTAAGCTTGCCCTATACAATACTACGTATATCACAAGTAAAAACATGAGCCATAAAGAAGGTAATTGAAAAAGTGAAAATCCCCTGTAAAAAAGCAGATGAAAATATAAAAATTTACTTTTAAAGTTTCTTCTGAAATATTCTTAGGTTTAGACAAAATAATATGAAATTTTGTAATGAATCTTCTAAGTTTAAGTTAACCACTCACACGCTCAACAAATATCGATCTTAGTATTAAGATCAGATTTACGTCTATCTAAAGGAGAAATAAATTTTTTACTATTGATTGAAAAAATCCACCTCATAGTTACCCTGATTCCAACGTGTCTGGAAATGGAAATTTCCCCCATTTATAAATCTCAGTCTCGTAGGAAACAGAACACAACAAAAAAAAATATCACAAGAAACCCTATCTCTTAGTTTATCCAAAAAAAAAGGTAAAGGACAGTTTACAGCCGGATGATTCTAATTAAAATATAATTATCTTCTAGTGCCTTAAAATTTTTCATTCCTCTACTGATTTTACTGATGGTTGTATCCATTGGACTTCCTGCGTACCGAACACTCATTGTAGAAATCTAGAAGTCGTGGTAGCTATTCTCTTCACATTTTTTTTTCTTTTTGGTAAATCAGATCTCCATAAAATTAAGAACACTGGTGATAAAGAATTTTAATTATTACAGAGACGCCTTCCTTAGCAGACCAGACAACAGACGATTCCGAAGTAGAAACAAAAAAATTTAAATAAATATATCTAAGGGTGGAGGATGGATGAGTAGGATTATGTCCATTTGGCTGGTGGTTGCCTCGACTATCAAGTGACTTCATTAGAATATCTTTAAATATTGGTTACTATACTGATGCAGGGACAACTATGAACTCAGGAATGTAGGTATAGAAGGAAATACCTTTGTATGTATTTTTCTGTACAAAGAGTTCACCAGGTCGAGCATAAGGAATATTGGATTTGTTGTAAGGTTGTGTGGTGAACTTACAAAAACCCAAGACAATTGAAAACAAAAATGGAACAAAAAAAACTAATTGGAAATAAGCTTAGTCTGCAGTGAATGCTTTTGTTTTATTTTATGTGTCTGAATTCAAATTTCATCATCTTTATTCCACCATTACCAAACCCAATACTAACTAGACGAATAAATTCTGGCGAATTTTAATTGAAGGTTGCCAAACTAACGGCCTTGAATTTAGCTTAAATAAAGAACATGAACCTTATTGTACTGACTTTGTTCACACGACAACAATGCCTACCACATAAAGAAAATTAGTATTCTAACCCACAAAATTCTGTTTCAAAAAAGAGTACCTATATAATTTCCAATAACTTAACTCTTATATTCACCTCAAAATCATCGTCATCTAATAAAATTGAACGACATATTGAGAGATCATAATTAGAGCAATAATATACCCCGAATTGACCCGAACAACATCATCCAATAAAGAAAGGCAAACACATCTTGTCGGCCATTAAACCCGACCCAACGAATAAATTCAATATGTTCAATGATCCTTTTTGTCATCCATTCTCGTACCTCTCAAAATATATGGCCCGCACTTCCTCCCGTCTCACCTACCAGCAGAAAAAAGGACTCAATAAAGCAAATTTAACATTTCCCATTCCAGGAGTGAATAGCAGCTATATGAGGCTCCCAAAACGATTCAACATGCCGTTAGTTGTTGTACATACAGCCCTCCCTAGACCCTATCGACTCACGTGGAAGCAATTTGTCTTGTAAACAATTGAAAATATTCCACAAGGGATTAACTTATAATTTTTTTAATAGATTTTTTTTTTGTGTGATGTTCTTTTATTCCTTATGTAACATTATGCTTGCCTTTTGGAGAACTTCAAAGTGATGCGGCATCGGTATATAGAGAATAGAGTAGACAGACATAAGGCATTTCTTTCGATTGCAACTTTAGGATAACAAGGATTCCCATCACGTACCATTCGAAAGCAAATATGTTGCCAGTCTACTACTCCTTCGTCGTCGAGTATAAGATCCAACCGAATCACTTATTTTTTGGTTGGCCTTTCGTTCTCATTGAATTTGTGTCTTTTTTATTATTTGTGGAGTTGTCTCCGGGGTGGCAGGCAGAGACTATAACTACCCATGGCATCCCTGCGTCTGCACCGCGCCATTGCCATCACTTCCAACGTATGTGTTCTAAATTCAACAGGCATCCCGTTTTACGAGGACTCGTGATGATACTTAAAACAATATTTATTGATCACTTTAATTTCTTCAATGAAAATAAATTCTGATTTATTTGGTAATAAGTTCAGGTCGAAGGACGACGACAACACAATAGACACAACACAATTCGATATATTAGGTGAATGGCGTTGAATAAAAATGAGGATATTTATAATGTCGGAAATACAATATCTCTTTAGCACGAATATGTTTGTTTTAGGGTAGTTAGTGATGGTATCAAAAGGATATTATTTTTTCAGGTTGAAGATACACATTTCTAGTGCTGTGTTGTGTGTATATTAGAAAAGAGAACCTTTTTTTAGGTACACAAGCAGGGTCGTCATTAGAAATTAAAACCCACTCTTGTTCATCAGTTCCTAAACAAATTATTAAAGCTTAAGGTCCTAATTTTGGGTATGATTTTTCTATTTAATGGTACATTTTCCGTTTATGAGTTACAATTTCAAGGTTTTGTGAATTCATCAAAATCTTTTTATGGGCTGTAAAAACCGTACTTGTTCAAAAAAGATATATGGCAGGGCAACCTTCAATTATAGGGTATAAATGGATCCACAGAGTGGTTTTCATCTTTTTTTATTTTGTTTTGTATTTCTATTACTCATTTGGCAGGAAGCCATCTGAGATAACGCATCTGACATGCTGTTGTTCACTCGACCACCACAACGAAACCCATGGTTTGACGACGAGTGCCGGCAAGCACATACAACGAAGCAGCAAACACACAAAGCGTCGCTACACAGAAGGACCAGAGCTGCTCGCGAGCTCTAGGAGCAAAAGAGGATAGAGGAACACCGGCTTCTTAGAAAGAAAAGGAGGGAGCATGAGAAGCGTGAGATCGAAGAGATTGAAGTATGTCATAACAGGAATGGGGTAAAAAGAAGCTCTGAGGCTTATTCCGGTGTGAGGCAGATTACACCATTCGGATTAGACGATGAAGATCAACAATTCCGTCTACCCGACCTCGACGCAGTGAAGATAGCAATATGGAAGCTAAAGTTCAACAAAGCTGCTGGAGCTGACTGACGGGCTCGCTGCCGAGCTATTCAAATCAGTAGGAGATGACTTGGTTAGGAGTATGCACCAGCTGATCTGTAATATAGGGTCAGAGGAAAACATGACCGATGAATGCAACAACAAGAAAGGAGGATCTCTAAACTGCGCCAACTACAGAGGAATCAGTCTCCTTAACATCGCCTACAAGATCTTCTCTGCCGTGCTGTGTGAACGCCTGAAGCCGTTCGTCAACAACCTGCTATGTCCATATCATACTACAGCAGATCTTGGAAAAAAACCAGGAACTTCAAATCGACACTCACCACCTTTTCGTCGATTTTAAGGCCGCGTATTAGGGCTGGCCACGAGACGAGAAAAGTCTCGGGCTCGCATGACGAGACCGAGTCGAGACGAGACTGTCTTTTAAGCAACCGAGACGAGACCGAGACGAGACTGTATATTTGGACCGAAAATTACAGAGTTTAATAAATTAAAAAATCCAATTTCAGTTAAATATTTATTTCCCTCTGCACGTATTCAAACTATAATCGAAAATATTTCGTTCCAATAATCAACCAGTTTGTCCGGAATCGTATTTTTTGGAGACGAGACCGAGACGAGACTTAATTATACGAGACTGACACGAGACCGAGAGGATGCTGAAAATTTTCGATTTTAACGAGACCGAGACGAGACTTACAAAAGTCTCGCAGACTCTCGTCTCGTGGCCAGCCCTACCGTGAGACGGCATGTCTAGTTTTGGCATCACTTGTAAACTAGTCCGTTTGTGCAGCATGATGATGGAGAACGCATGCTGCTATATCAAGGTCGGCAAAGACCTCACCGACACTTTTGATGTAAACAAAGGATTGGGGCAGGGCGAACGCGCTGTCATGTGACTTCTTGAACATCATACTTGAAGGAATAGTGCAAAACACTCACGTCAACACAATCTTTCAAAAGTCCATCCAATTACTTCCATACGCCGACGATATTGACATAATTGGAAGAACAAAGCGGGATGTCACTGGAGCTTTCGCAAGCCTTGAGAAGGAAGCGACAGAGATGGGGCAGGGCGAACGCGCTGTCATGTGACTTCTTGAACATCATACTTGAAGGAATAGTGCAAAACACTCACGTCAACACAATCTTTCAAAAGTCCATCCAATTACTTCCATACGCCGACGATATTGACATAATTGGAAGAACAAAGCGGGATGTCACTGGAGCTTTCGCAAGCCTTGAGAAGGAAGCGACAGAGATGGGTTAAACGGTGAATGAGGGCAAAACAAAGTATATGCCGTCATTTAGAAAGTACGCTTAACACCGACGTCTTGGACAGAACGTCACCATAGACAAATAAAACTTTAAGGTAGGTATGGACTTTGTCCACCTGGGCTCCGCCATATAACTATACCAGCGCTGAGAACAAACGTAGGATAACTTTTGATAATCGCTGTTTTTTTGGGCTAAGAAGGCAATTGAAAAGTAAAGTCCTCTCTCAAATGACTAAAGTGTCCCTCTACAAGACACTCATCAAACGGGTCCTGTTGTATGGTGCAGAAGCATATGGACCTTAGTTAGTGGCGGATAAGTACGCCTTAGGAATATTTGAGAGACAAATTCTTCGGGTGATCTTCGGTCCCGTATGCACAGACGAGGAATGGAGTAGAAGATACAACAACGAACTGTACAGCGACATCGACCTAGTCACAAAAGTGAAAAGGCAAAGACTCAGGTGGCTGGGTCATGTAGAGTGGATGGACACCCATGCTTCGGCCCGAAAAGTCTTTGAATCCATCCCCGAAGGTGGCGCAGTAAAAGAAGACAGCGAAACCGGTGGCGTAGGCAAGTGGAAGAGGACCTCAAGCAACTTAGTGTGCGAAACTGGAAGCAGCTAGCTAGGGACAGAGCTGGCTGGAGATGGCTTGTTGGTTTAGGCCTTGGCCCACACCGGACTGTAGCACCCGCCACTATAAGTAATTAAGTAAGTTTCAAAGTTCATCAAATAGTGGATGTCATCAAAAGACCTGCTAACCGCACAGTTAAGTTAGAGGGTCACATTGTGTATTTCGTAAATCAAGCTATTGGAAATTGCAGTAAAGCTCCAAATTTACATTTGAAGAATAGGCTAGGTTAAAATTTTGAAATCCTTAATTTGAATACAAAATTTATACTTCCCTGCTAACTTCCCAGGAAAGTCAGCAGGTCACTCGATTACACCCACTATAAAAAGTTTCTTATAATGTGCGCCCGATAAAGGGGTTTTGAGTACCATTAATGTGAAGACAACACAGTGCGAGCGTTATGAAAATAAGTACCTAAGGGTTAAAGAGGAGATACCGATGCACATTGGTTTTGGAGTTCTAAACATCAAAATGGAAGGGAAAAGCAGAGTCTGGAAAAGCATTCCAAATTCGCGTGGTTCGGCTAGACAAAGAATCCCTGTACTTGACAGTACGCCCAAATTTGGGCTCGAGGGTAAATTTATGTGCATTCCTGGAAGTACGAGTATAACGGTTGAATTGTTTAAGAGTATGGGTATTATATGTAACTGGCTTTTTCACTAGAACACTGTTTGTAAAACTATCGGCAAGATAATGCAAGACAAGAAACATTGCGAATTCCTGCGTTGGTCATTTTTCTTCCATGAAGTAAAAGTTTCCCTGCTAATTTCATAAGAGTGCGAAAAAAAAACTGTAGGGTCTCCAAATTCTGTCTATCCGTCTGCCCGCAGCCATAGATTTTCTTCAAACTTGGTACCCAACCCAGTGTGTTTTGGGTAATATGCCACCAAGTTTTTAGAACCTAACCTACTCTATATAATCCTTTAACGAATATGGCTCTACGATTTCCATGCGAAAGTAAAAGTTTTAGACATTTTTTTTCAAAAAATGATATTTTTGGTGCTCAAACGAAAAGAAGTTCAGTTGATTTTTTTAATTTTGTATACAGTGAAACCTTTAGCGGACAGCTCACTTCGACGGATAACTTCTCGCGGCCGTGGATCTAAGATTTAAATTCCTTACATTTTATGTTCCTTTATGCGGACAATCCCTTGATCGGACGTGGACAAAAATACCAGCCGTAATTTTTTAAATTTAATTCTCTTAGGCGCGCAGAAATGTTTTGTTATGTCATTTTCTGCCCTTCTTTTTAGTAATGCTTTTTAATATTTTTTTTTCGTAACGTGCACACTCGTTCGCTATTTGTTATCAATAAAAATATTAAGTCCTTTCCTTTTCTCTGAATTAATGTTTTTATTCAATAATAAAATTTACAGGAATCGCAGAAATTCAGATTAAACAGTCATGAAATTGCTCCATACAACGGGCAGAATTGTTGTCACCGTCATTGTCCGCCTAAAGGTAGGTTTCACCGTACCAACATTAAAAACAACAAAATTGAAATCTGAAAAGAAATCCTTTTTTTTCGAAACATGGTGTCAAATGATTTTTTTTAAGCCACTTTGGTAGTGAATTTAAAAGCTTCGAAAATGTTCACGAAATTACATATTTTTATATGCCAAGTGAACAATTTTCGGAACTTTTAAATTCACTACCAAAGTTGCTTAAAAAGATATAAATATTATAACTATATTTTATGATAGTTAAGGGTTCCAAGTACGTGGACAAAAATCAGTGCCAACTTAAGTGTCCTACTTTGACCACAGCAATGATGCAAACATTGCTTGTTGTACTTAGTTAACATCATGTTTCTTGCCAAAACTATTTGACCGATTTGGATCGAATTTTTGAATTTCATCTTGTACGAGCCCAAACGCAAAATAGTTGGACTACCTATGATAAAAATCAAAAATCTGCTGGTTCTTAAATTCCATCGGCAATAAACTCAATAGTTTGGTATTTTTCTTTAGATATATTTATTTTAGATAGAAATAATTAATAAAAACAAAATGACTTCAATTAAATAACCATATAGAGCAGACTTAAAAGATAAAATAACGATTGATATACATTTTCTTAAACTCAAAATAGTTGGCCTAAAAAAAAAAAAAAAAAAAATAAATCGGGTGGCACAACGGCTCATGAAGAAGGGCCTAGTGACTAACAACTCGCAACCATTCCTGTGTGCGCCTTTCGACAGGAATGGAAGGGACCTACAATTTTATGCCGAATCCGAACGGCTAGACGAGAAGCACTTATTCGTGACAAGTGATACTCTTGGAGGATTTGTCAATTCCTCGCAAGAGGCAGTAGCCCTGAAAAAAAACTTTTTTTGTTTTTAGGTGGACGAGGCTGGGAAGCGATCCCAGACCTCCAGCTACTAAAATAGTTGGCCTATGCGTCTTAATTTTTATTTTGCCATGGTGTTACGTCGCCTCTGGCCTTGATAACTGCTTCTATGCGTCGTGGCATTGTGTCAACTAATTTTTGACTTTCTTCTGTGCAAAAAGATTCCCAAATATTTATGATTTTAGCTTTTAGGCCTTGAAGAGTCCGACATGGTTCTTTTCGGAGGTTTTGCTTCATTTTATGCCATACAGTTTCAATTGGCGAAAGGTCAGGGCTGCTGGAAGGCCATTGCAGTAAAGGAATTGCTTCAGGAGATAACCACGCCCTTGCTGTATGGCAGGAAGCACCATCCTGTTGGAAAATTAAATCTCCATCACTAGTTTGAAGTCGTGGTATTGATGGAAGTAGCTCATTTTCTGGAATATCCCGGTACTTGGTAGCATTGACAGTTCCATTTACAAAATGTAAATTGCCCAAACCTCGCCCAGACATGCTTCCCCATATCATTAGAGATGCTGGAAGCTTGACTGTTTTTTTAAGGCAATCTTTGTGAAAGGCCTCTTTGGAGTTTCTTATGACACGTTTTCGTTCGTCGCCCACGCAAACTTCAAACCTCGACTCATCACTCCAAAAAACGGACCGCCATTGACTTAAAGTCCAGTTCTTACGTTGCTTGGCCCACTCTAGGCGCCTTTTCTTTTGTTTATGTGTTAAAAGTGGTTTTTCTTTGGCCAAAACGAATAACCGGAAAATTGAAAAACATATGTTTCATGAAATTATAAAATCTACACTCATCTTTAAATGTTGTCTATTAGAATCAGTGAACTTCAAAAATTGAGCAGGTCCTCTAAGCTGCGTCGTTCACAACGGAAATTCCAAATTCTAATGATACATGAATTAAGAGCTTTTTTGGAGTTCATACAATACCCCAATCTGGGCGGAGCACCTAAATGCCTTCCCACTGAAACCCGTAGACGATGCAGCTTGACGTCAAGCATTCGTGCATAATTAGAATTTTGAATTTTTGTATTTTAAAGGTGTGAACGACGGAGTTTGACGTTAAGCTGGGTCGTCCATGGGTTTCAGTGGGAAGGCATTTAAGTGCTCCTTGCGGATTGAGATACTAAATAAGCTCCAAAAAAGCTCTTAATTTCTGCATCATAAGAATTTGGAATTTCCGTTGTGAACGACGCAGCTTGATGGACCTAAATTGAGCATATCCAGAAACTCGGAAATGTATTAAAAAAAACGCACTTTTTTTGATACAAATACCTGTCTCAAGCGCTCTTTTTTCTCTGATAAATGTTCAAAAGGGGTATTATAAATGGTGTTCTAGCAATAATGTTTTTATACAATAACCGGCCACAGTCACCTGTGCAGACAAAAACGTGGGTTTATTAAGACATAAACATGTAACATTTGGCTGAAAAATCTCCAATACTCTGTAGTCCTGCCCAACCAACTTTACCTACTTTCGATTTCAAAGATCGATTTCAAAGTGTAGAATTAGGAAATCTGGGCACGCTCTTATAGTACCCTCTTATATTCAGCTACAAACCGATTAATACATAATACCATCTAACCCCATCACAGTCATCAAAATCATCGGCCTTATTTCAAGGTGGAATGGGAAGGTATACTTTCATACTTGAATATCTCTCGACTCGCATCCTTGCCCGCACTAAATCCTTTTTTCAGAGGCATTCAGAATCTTTGATTTCTTCCCCCTCTCTCTGTATATCTAGGATGTCTTTGCGTTTGCCATGCCGCGTCCGTCAGACGGAAACCTGTGTCTCAACATTCGTATAATATAGATAGAACCATCATTGAAGTTCCACGTCGTTGATTTTATTAGTCTCTGGCGAACAATTTTCTTTGGAATTTAAAGGATTAGATACAAGTTGTTTTCCTTCAATATAAATTGCATTAAGACATCGTAAAAAATACGCTCCATTTAATGTTGGGCTTTGTTCAAAATATATGCGACGTATTATCCTTTTTGAATGAAAACAAAAATAAAAAAGTTTTATCTTTTTTAAACTAAAATAGGAACAAAAAAAACAACACACACTTTTTAAGTTGTAAACAAAAACTATAGAATATTAAAAAGCATTAACATAGAACCCCTACCGTAATGTCTATAAAATAAGATTAATAAGAAAATACAAAAGTTATTAACAAAAATCCATGAATGAATATTCCAATCAAACAAAATAATCCGCCTTCTTCTTGTACGAGTATTAAAGGATAAACTGCGAGGGATACAATGACGCTGATGACGACGCCGGCGACGGACGACGACGGCGTCCCCATTCCGATGCCATTTTCGATGGAATATCAATGTGAGACCGATGATGGCCACTTTGGCGTTGTGTTTACCAAGAAATTATAAGGAAATAGATTACTGCCACATCCTTCCAGGATAATAATGAGATAAATTCGATATGGGTGAATATCCTTAAAGCTGAATATAATTTCATGGGGCGGGGGGTCGTTGGGGGTAAGAGAAATATCACGTACTTACCTATCTACAGTATGGACTTGCATATCTATAAGGTTATATAGCTCGGAAGGTCTTCTGCCATGATAATTACCGTTATTTATTTAAGGGGAAATGGTGTCTCCGATAGAATACTGATCATCTGGAGCAAGAGCGTGTATTTGAATGTAATGGAAATTGGATTACTGTTGGTGGGTTTAGTAGAAAAGCTTGATTTTAACTATCGAGCCGCTTTTATGAACCCAAAATTAAAGATGATTTTTTTGCAAGGAATGCAAAAGATTGCAAAGTCTGCAACAACTCAAGGACTCCAAAAAATGCAAGTATTCCTAAAAGATTGCATTGAATATACTGTCTAGCATCGTATACTATCTCCTAACATTTTACTACAGTTCAAATCACCAAACTGCAATTTTATCTTTTTAGTATCGTACTAAATCCATATGTCAATTCGACGTCAAAATGTTTTCACTTTTTAGAACTTGTTCAGCTGAAGTTTAAAAAGAAAATTGCTTTAGTATGATACTAGTTAAAAGGTACTTAGGTATTTAGAATTTAGAAAATTCTAGTAAACTGTTTTAAAATTAGAAAAGTGTTAAGTAGTATCATACTAAAACATTAATATCAGGATGTTTAAATTATTGCGCCAGTGAATTTAAGCTGTTAAATTAAATAAATTTATGATTTTTAAAGACTGCATTTGCAAAAGATTACATTATTTTACTACCCAGTGCGCAGAAAGTA
Organism: Melangyna quadrimaculata; assembly: GCA_949320155.1. Taxonomy (NCBI): domain Eukaryota; kingdom Metazoa; phylum Arthropoda; class Insecta; order Diptera; family Syrphidae; genus Melangyna; species Melangyna quadrimaculata. Next base: position 82,948,819 of record OX439484.1, on the reverse strand, counting down.
TAAATAACATCCATCGGCTAAGGTCAAGCGAAAGCGACAAACTGTACCACCTCTGATGTTTCGCAATGATAAAAAAAATGTAAGATACACGATGTAACTTTAATAGTCGTAGCACAGTAGTGGTTGGACGAAAATGAGCGAATACAAAAAAATCATATACCAAGTGCGCCCATAATGTCAGTTTCTTGATTTGCGTATTGCGTTCGCTAGTGAATAACGCCCCCGAGTGCAACTCATAGAAGTGAAACTGTCATTTGTTGAGGCAGAAACGAAGAAAAGAGATACAGTGAATTATGGCTCGATTCTAAACTTATGACTATTAATGAACTCCCAAAAACCAATACGAATCGTTCGTTGACGAGAAGAAATCAACAATTAAAACACGTTGTTGATGTAGTTTCGTCGTCCTCAACAAATGGTTGGCATTGGTAATTCCACCTTAACAGGTAGTTTACGAAAAGAAGCTTTCAGAAATAAAGAGTTTCGCAAAAAATCGAATTTCTCAGACCTGGGTTAATGTATACATTTTATTTTATTTTTACAATAAAGATTCGCTTTTTCTCTAAAAACAAAGAGCTTAACTGTTTCATTCTGACAATTAATACCGAATAATACAATTAAAACCGAGGTTTTTGAAACCCAATTCAGTGAGACAAATTAAGTACAACTTTTATTCGTGCACGATGCTTTCGTACACGGTGCTTTCAAACACGTGCTTTTAGCGTTTGTGTTACAGACTCGTTAAATACTTGTTCTTTCTTATTCATACTAAAGATTTTCAATGCTTCTAAAATGGATTCAAATCGAGTGCGTTTGTAAAATCTTTGTCTTTTTTCGTACAAATTTGTTTGAAATTATCTTATTTAGAAATATATGTATATTTTCAACGGAATTGCCTAACTTGGCGTAGTGAAAATGTAGTATTACATTCGTAGTCTGCTATTTCACGCCGACTTTTGATACTTGACTGTTTTTGAAATTAAATGAGTTAAAGTAAAATATCTTTTTTCAGGATATGAACGCTTTTAATTTGTTTTAACTTATGTTTAACATAAGTAATGTATTATAGTATAGTTAATTAAGACTTTTGCCCTTTTCTTTTATAGACCCACAGTCAAATATAAAAAAAAAAATGGACACGACTGGATCGCACAAAACATGCTCTCGTAGCTAACAACTTTTACGTAGCTTGAAATAGTCAACGTTTTAAAAACAATAAATGATTACTATGAATTATTATAAATTAGTTATTTTAATAGCTAAAACAGATGGAGCTCAAAAAAAGTATGCCATCTGATTTTTTTAATAAATTTGAATTTATGAAAAAAAAAATTAAATCGTTAGAGCGGTTCTTTTTTAAATTAATTTTTTATATATAAAAATTCTTGAACATTTTTTAAAATAAATATAAAAAAAATAAAATAAAATTTTTTACAAGATTTTTTCAAGATATTGAATTTTCCAAAAAATCCAAAAATTATTTTTTCGAAAATGTTTATATTCAAAATTGTTAAAATTGTAAGCGACCTTTTGTATAAAAATTTTGGTTGAAACCAAAAAATCGGTTGTATGACAAGAACCGTTAATAAGCGTTATAAATATATTTAGTTTAGTAATTTTAGTACCTCGTAATTTTTTTTTTGAAAATCGTTATAGCCGTTTTTGAAATAAATCAAATCAATTTTTGTGTATTGGCTGTATGACAAGTACCGTTAGTTTTTGAGCTACAAAAAAAATTTCAATTTCCTCTCTAGGGAATCTCATAAGAACCTTAAGTAAAAAGTTTGAAGAAAATCGCTCCAGCCGTTTAGGCTGCAGGTTTTTTTTTTTACGAATCCTAAACTTGCCCTATACTACGTATATTGCAAGTAAAAAATATATAGGCACTTGACTTATATTAGCTTGCCCCTCCCCCACCCAATAAGTAAAGCTTTATACGCCCCTGTGTACCATAGGTATAGGTTCCAAAATATTATGATACGATTAAAAAAAAATAAATAGGTTATTAGTATAAAGTACTATAAATTTATTATTTTAATGGCTTTGAGAGTTAGAGCTCAAAATCAAGTATGCCATCTGATTTGTTTGATAAATATGAATTTATGAAAAAAAAAAATAAAGAAAAAATCGTGTGAGCGGTTTTCTAAAAATTTATTTTTTTATATATAAAATAAAATCTAGTATGCCAACATTTAGTATTTAATAAAATACAATTTTACATAAAATAAAAAAAATTATTGTTATCCCGTTTTCAAGATACTGAACTTTCAAAAAAAAATCAATATTTTTTTAAAAATCACAAACATTTTTTTTTTTTGAAAATGTTTCTATGCTTAATTATTTGAATTATGATGGAGCTCTTGTATAAAAATTTTAGTTGAAATCGGTACAGGTTTCAACGAGAAACTTGAAAACAAACAGGTACCGTTACTAACCGTTATTGGTAAAATTATTTTTCATCGAAATATTGGCCATACCTCAAATAGTATACGCACATCTTTTTGTCAAAATTCTTGGAGCCGTTTTCGAGACAAATTTTTTTTTTCTTAACGCTTTTTCAACATTTGTATGGAAGGTACCGTTATTTTTGAGATATGATTTTTTCAAGTTTTGAAAATTATTCCCAAGTTGTTTTCAAAATGTTCAGTTTTCAAAAAAAATTTTTTTTTTAATTTTGGTTCACAGTAAAAAATGGTTGTACTGGAGGACCCAAAATATTCAATTTATGAAAATAAAAAAATTATTAAAAGGTAGCTTTTCCTTACTTAAATTATTTTTAACAACATCCTCTGACCCGTTTTTGAGAAAAATATTATTTTCATTTTTGGCGAAAAAATTGTATGGCAGGTACCGTTATTTTTGGCCCTAAACAAAAATTAAGAAAACGTCTGGGCATATCCGTCAAAAAAACAAAAAACACTATATATGTGCCAAGTTTGAAGAAAAGCCCTCCAGCCGTTTGTCTGTCCACGTGCGTGGACAGACAAATAGACAGACAGACAGACAAAATTACGGGATCCACTTTCTTCGGGTTCTCTATCATCGTAATGTTAGGGAAAATCGAGTTCGATTTTTTTTACGAATCCATAACTTACCATATAGTACCTATGTATATCGAAAAAATAAATAAATAAAATATTACTATTACTTTTTGAAATAATAATATGATTTGTTTTTCATTTCATAGACCTCGTGATGGGTGTTGGCAACTAAAATGCACTTCTTCGAGTTCCTAAAACTTGTGAAAGAACTCTTTCAAAGAAGATGAATATAAAAATTGTCTGCATCTTCTGAACAGATTTTCAAGGATGTTAATTTTTGCACGTGTCTTCATAATGGATCTAGTAAGATGTTAGGAAAATAAAACAGTCCTTTGGTGTTCTTAAATTAACTTAAATGTTGAACAGATACAATGATTAAATGATTTAAAATTACAAAAATATACTAAATAATTATCATACTAAGAATGCCTCAACATGATAGGCAGAACTTTCCTGTCGACTAAAATTTTGCGTTGTTTAATATGCAGGCAATAATTAAAGTTGTTTTTGAAATTATAAATTTATTAAGAGAATAAATATTATTTTATAAAATTTGTAGGTCGTTGCTCTATTCGGCTACAAGTAAGTTGGACATGAAAAATGGCCCCAAATGTTTGGCTTTCCTGCATAATGAAAAATTAATTCATTTTTCAAAATGGAAAAATGGAAAAATGGCACAAATTTCACACAGAAAAAACAGAAAAATGAGAATCGTACAAAAAAATGTTGCGATTTTTGTGTACGATTATTTAATCACTGTCTCAGAATTATTCTTTTAAAATTTGGTAAATCTGATTAAATGATCGTACAAAAAATGTTTTTCGTCGGTTAAAAGCACCTTGCCTGGCCCGCTTCGCAGGTTCAAGTATTTTAACACCTTTTTTGGGGCCTCTGTCCCGCTCACGCGACTTCGTCGATCCGCTTAAGGTATGCTCATTGCTCAGTCACCTGACGGTTTCCTATCAAAGTTTTTGTATTAAACAGTAAGATTATTTAATCACTGTCCTTTTAAAATTTGGTAAATCTGATTAAAATAATGGTACATAAAAATCGCTCGTTTTCTTAAGAACGGATCGAATGATTTTAATTAAACTTCCTACATGTTACCTCGAGAACATTTTAAATGTTTTTGGCAAACAAAAATCGAATAACAGAAATAAAGTTTTAAGGATTTTTGCAGGGACTGTTTTAAGTGGTAGTTGTTATGTTTTCTGGTAGTTGATATTTGTAATTGGTAGTTCTAATTCACGTTTCTGGTAGTTGTTATTTAACACTGCCCTTTTCTCGACCAGTTCAACAAAAAGTACTTCTTCAAATGTCAAATTTCAATCATAGTGTATAATCGAATATTTTCTGCCTATTTTAATTTCAAATGACTTATTATACTATTAGGATTAACTAAGAAAGTACAGGAAACATGTTCAACTTTTATCTGATTTCAAAATTTTAAAAGGATATACCTATTACCCGCACAGAATTGGGGTATTCGGTTTTGTTGCTTCAACGACTTCACCTGCAATTTCAATTGAAAGTAAAAACGAAACCTACGTTTTTAAGCGACTTATTTTTGAATCGTTAAGCAAGCAAAACAAAAATTTCAGCATCAGCCTTTAGACAGCAAAAGTGAGGAATTTTTACAAAAATATCAAATTTTAATTACAAAAAAAAAATTGGGTTTGGCATCACGCGTTCTGCGGAACAAACTCGTATTGAATCGCTTTTCCAAAAATTAAATATTTTATTTCATATATTTTTTTCAGCTAGCGCGGTAAAATTACCCTTGGTAAGAACAACAAAATTAAGAAAGTGTTGATAAAAAAGCCAACCCATAAACGGGCTACGTGTAGGAAACAACAATTTAAATCGAAACAAAATTTTTTTGTTTAATTTTGTTCAATAATGATTTGTTGGTAGTTCTGATTTTTTCTTAAAACAGTCCCTGGATTGTTGAGCACATTACCATATTTTGGGCTATTTGTGAAAATATAGGTATTGGCTTCGTTGGTTAGCTCCAAGAGCAAGTAAAGTGCGATACAATTTCAAATCGCTTTTTATTTTATATTTATATATTATGCAATATTAGTTTTATTTAATTTGAAACTTTAAAGTGAGTAAATGAAAAAATCAAGAAAGTTTTATGTAAGGAACTGAACGTTTATAATATATACTGATTTTTTTTATAAAAATCTGTGGAACCACCCCTAAAGTAAGAAAAATGTGGGTAAAGACGACTTAAACTCATACTTTTTTTAAGAGAAAAAATACACTCCATTAGCTTAAATTGACTTTATGAAAAAAAAAAAACGAAAAAAACAACAACAATTTTTGCATCTGATAGCACAATGTTCACTCATGCAAATTTCATTTGTTGTGTTTTTAAACAAAAGATAAATAAACCAATCAAAATTTTACGCCTGAAGAAATCACAACATCCATCCATGATGGTGTGGTCAATTAGTTTTCACTTCACCAAACATTCAGATTGTTTTTACAATATATTTTCCAAGAGGTCTTCGTTATAGCACAAACAGGCAGTTCATAAAAATTCCATTGAAAAATTATTATTATTATTTTTTTTTTTTCAAATAAGCAAGAACCTTAATGTTGCGCTTATTGATTTAAGAAATTCAACTTAATCAAGAGGCTAGGTAACTTTTCAATGAAATATGTAATGTTGCATAAAACCACACTGGGTCGGTCGGTTGGCCGGTTGGGAAGGAGTATCATCATCAGAGAAGCAAATGGCCACACAACGGTTCGCCGGAACGCATCCAAAATTCTATATCTATGGTATTGACTAGGTAAATGAATAAGATGAACCCCCCTAAACCAGAGAAGTGCTAAAAAATGAGCAGCCACCAGCAATTTGGGTGCGGTTCTACGCTTGAATGCCGAAGGATTTGCGAAATCCCCAAAATATGTAGAAAAGAAGTCAGCCACTAATTAAATAAATTTAACCAAGCGTTAACTTTTAATGCAAAATATATATAGAAATAGAAAACTGCTAGGGAAACAATATGCCATTCGTTCAATTTATCCATTTTAGGGTATGCTTATATGTATAGTGAAGTCGGCAACCGTTGCGTTGTCGGGTGTTGATGGGAGTAGATTTGATGTGGTGCAATAGCAAAAATGGCAATTCGTTCGGAAGCCACATTGGGATTAGCACCCGGCCACAATTGTTCCATGAGTCTTTTGTTAACAAGTACACAGAGAGCAAAAAGTAAAATTTTATGGAGATAATCAACTTTATATTGCTGTACCTATTTAAATGTGGTTTACAAAAATGTGTTAGTATTTTACTTTTGGTTTTTAAATTATGTGCATAAAAGTTTAAATGTGTTCTACCTACATAATTTTCATTTCAGAGTTTCGAATTCTCTAGTTCGAGCTTTGATTGAGACTTGCGAAAGTCTGACTATATACGTTGATTTTCCGGTACGAAACTATGTCAGCTTTAAAAGTTGTGTTTTCTTTAAAAGTGTAAGGCCAGCCAGCGCAGTCAGTTCTAAATCTCATAATATATAATAAAAAACTATTTAATGTTTTGAACTTAAAAATTTGTTTGTTTCTTACAAAATTTTCAAGTGATCTTCATTTCAATAAAAATGGGATTCGCGGTTAATGAGGACAAAACGAAGTATATGCTGTCATCGAGAAAGGAATCTCAATATCGAAATAGTCAAGGACTTTGTCTACCTGGGCTCCACTATTACCTCACAAAATTACATCAGTGCAGAGATCAAACGAAGAATTACTCTTGCCAACTGATGTTTCTTCGGTCTAAGCAGGTATTAAAGTAGTAAAAGGCCCTCCCTAAGAGAACCAAGGAGACTTTATATAAGACTCGAATCATCCCGGTCCTGCTCTATGGGGCAGAAGCATGGACATTTAAAAATCGGATGAAAATCTGCTCGGGTGCTTTGAGAGCAAGATTTTTCGTGTGATTTTCGGTCCGGTGTGTATCGAAGGAGTGTGGAGGAGAAGATTCAACGACGAGCTATACGTTGACCTGGTGAAAAGCTAAAAATACAGCGGCTGAGATGGCTGCGGCACGTGGAGCATATGAATAGCATCGCACCTGCCCGGCGATTCTTCGAATCCAACTCCGATGGTGTACGCAGCCGAGGAAGAACCCATAACAGGTGGCGCGCACAGTGGAGGACGAGCTCAACCAACTCGGTGAGTGCAACTGGAAGCGGCTAGCTAGGGGCGGAGCTGGGTGGAGGGGCTTGGTAGTTGAGGCCGAAGCCCACCCTGGGCTGTGAGCGCCATCTTAAATAAACTAAGTTAGTATAGCTATTTTACGAGTACCAAAACCCGATATCAGACTTCTTTGTGTGGTGCTAAGTGTTAATTATGTTCATTTTTATTTTAAAAGCTTTATCCGTCATAGGAAATGAACTTAAGAAATACTGTGACTGGAAAATTTCACAAAACTGCATAACATAACTAAACCGTTTTCGAGAAAATCAAAACCACATGGTAGGTACCATTTTGTCATGTATTTCAATATTGTTATTATCTATGTGCAATGCATACCCATTTCAGTATTACATGTAAAAAATGCAATTTCAGTCAAATTTCATGTCCATAGATATGTGTAAGTTAAAGGTTCAAGTTCAAACTTCACTTAAGGCACTGCGTCTGTTTCTAACCAATACTTCTGAACACTGACATGTTTTCAAAGGAGAATGGACATTTTGGTCTACCTACTGCCCACGAATGAGATATATGTATATCGTTGATGGAAAGCTTAGCCCTAGAGTAAAACATGTGTTTGTATGGACACAAAGCTTTAAACCATGGGGTTAGGGCAGTATATGGCAACAAAGGTTCCATTGAAATCGCAGTATTGGTCACTTTCGAAGAACTGATGATGGATAAAGAAATGAACTACTATTCCAATGGCCAATATTAGCAAATAACATCATGGTTGGCGAATAATTAGCTTAATCCTATTTTTTTAAATTCTATTTATCGAATTTAATTAATGGGCATAATTGTGCGTCGAGTGCCTTCAGTTAAGATATACAACATTGGAAAGCTTATAGTTCAAGAGCATTATTTTTGAATATGGACATAACTGTAAACCATAGGGTTCAGGCAGTATATTACAAAATATAAAACAACACGTCTATGTTTATTCGAATTTGCAGTGTTTTTCTTACTTTTTTTGTCGCTTATTTTAGCCAACTCCCATTGTTAAGGACAACAAAAAAATATTCGTACGTTGGTATACTCCATGTCCATAGTACCTATATTCAAAGGTCTCGTTTCTGGGCACTATAGGTAGACCAGGTCCCATATATTTTTGCACATTCTCCTTTGAATGTGTGTTCCTATGAATATTGTAAGATAAATGTTTGGTGATGTTCTCCAAGTTCTTAAACTTTGTGATCTGTTCAATTTTATTTCAAAAGCTATTTTTTGTATATCATCTATGAAATTGCATTGACAGATGCTTTGATGACTTAGTTTCGTGTTTAATCATAGTCCTTTTCCTTTCCCATCACCAGCTCATTACAAAACACCTTTCAGTTTATTTTTTGTCATTTATTTTTATCCTAGAACCCCTGTTGTATTTTATTACAGAAAGGCCTCACTTTCAGCAGCTATTCCCCAAAAAGGGTATTCACCAGTCTCCACGCCACGCCATCACCAGCATCTTCACTTTAGATAAAGTTAAATTCTTGAAGTAATAGAACCGACTGTCTTTTGACAATTACCTTAATGTGTACTTAAGACATCTTAAACGTCTTAATGAAATGTACACCTTGTAGCTTTATTAAAGGCGAATGATATCAAACACGACACCCACCCATTTGTTGTCCGTCATAAAACAGTTAGAAGAGTCAATTCAGAAAGGACGACTTATCTAATACCTACCTGATGAGGTATTTGCTTTCAAAAGGCTGCGAAAATCCTTTGATATCCAAGAGGGATGCCTATTAGAGTAATTAAATAGAATCTTAACGTCGTCGTCGACCAACTTCGTTCTCAACGTTCTCAACCCCGCCCTACTATCCATTTTATCTTTTGTTTATTCGGTCAATAAAAAAAACAGTTTTTGTTAAAAAAAGATCTTGTTTCGAATTTCTATCTTTGAGTTGGTATATCGATTGATTTTATGATGGGTATCAACAAAAATACAGATTTTTTTTTGTACATCGCCCAGGGTGTGCATTGTACAAAGAAAGCCTTGTAACATTCACTAAATTACTTACACCGGTAATTTAGCGCCACTTGCTTACACCCTGTTTAACAAGCCAACCCTAATTTCTTAAAAAACATTCACTTTTAATTATAAACCAAAGGACGACAGAGGCAAGAAAAAAAAAAATGCTGAAAAAAACAAACACTTAAGGACCTGGACAAGGTGGGTATAGAAGCAAGAAAGAACAAACTTTGGCTTTGAGGACTTTTAAGGATGTTTTAATTACTAGTAGTAGTACTAGCTTACCTGATGTTGGTGCCTCAAGGATATACTTGCAGTCAGCGGGTAGTCCTTTTTTTTGTTTGCCAAAGACAGCGCGTCGAGTGGATATCCTTTGGAAAGGCAAAATATGGAATATGCTCTGCCTGAGTATATTAAAGACTTAAGCCCCTTAATGCAGCTTTAAGGGGATGATGAATTTTTATCTTTTTAGAGTGTTTTATATAGCAAGTTGGTTCTTGGTTATCTTAACATATCGGCTTTTACTACCGATGGGATTTTATTGCTTTCAGTTTAGTCTTTTCATCGATAAAATCACATCACACATGAGTATAGAGTATCGAAGTGAAGTTGATGTCCCATCGTCGAGAGTGTTGTAATAACAAATCCTTTGACAACAGAGACAAAAAACAAAAATAATTCTACCCCAGGGGGTAATCGAAAAGAAATTTGAGAAATTTATCTTTAAATTGTCGGAGAAGACGAGCCATGCCAAATAACTCCTGCGGCGGACAGTGATGGTAGAAGAATTTTGTTGTGCGTGTGTTTCGACAATTGCTAAGGTGTCTTCTGGGATCATTGCTTTATAATCGATTCAATTTGTATTTTAATTGGATTTTCGTATTGGTGTGAATTTGGGATAGGGGACAACTTTTAGAAGAACTTGTTTTATTGTTCTTAAGTTTCAGGCTCGTGAAATCAGTTAGAAGTGACCTACATAACATACACCTTATGAAAATATGTGGAGAGACAAAGTTATTTTACAGCTCGTATGTTAAAAGGTATTCATGGATAAATGAGGGGAATTTACACTCGTATCGTTCCATCACAATTTTAAAACTTTTATCATAAGAAATCCATTAGAAACAACAGTTAAGTTTTTTTAACATAAAATTTGAAAAATATTCAATAATTGGAAATACAAGATAGTGTTGGTGTATGGAGATTAGGATTTTGGATTTGCCCCTTGTTCATTCATAATGGATTTTTTGGTTAATTTTTTTTTTATTGACAAAAATTGAGAAAATTATTTGTATTTTGATGTCCCATGTTATTAATTATCGAACTCTCTTCGGGCTTCAGGCCCAATCTTTTGTTCGTCAAAGTTGTTTGTGGGCTGAGGAAAAATATACCTACATACATTATAGTTAGGGCGTTAAGGCCATATTTTAGGTCAAACCTTGCAATTCATTCTGACGGGATGAGCTTTGGTACACTTATAGTCCACATCCTAAGTTTACTTTTTAGAAGTGTTTCCATTGTGTCAACACTGGATGACCGGAGATATAAGGATTGCCTTCTGACCATGTTTGAACACGAAATGTCACATAAATTAGCCTATAAATCGAGAACCAGACATCAGTTGATGTCGTGGAAGGTCTCGTTGGTCCCTCCCCCACCCTTGTACGTGGGGGGAGCAAAATACCCTCGGCGGATAAAGATTTTTATTTATCAGAAAATAATGTTTATAATATAAATATTCATACAAATTTAAGTGAGCGTCGACGTAGAATTTCATACTCTACAGCATATATTAGTTCTGTATAATCGCTTTCAAAATGGTGGAGGGGAAGGTGGAAGCATATAAAACCACTATATATTTATCTTGGTATAATCAAATTATATGGCTCATGACCTTAAGTTAATTTTTAATTCCCAATCTTATGCAATCAAAATAATGTCACTATAATTTCCTGAGAAAAAGTTATAACCTTTTTATAAAAGGATGACTAAACTTTTAGTCAAACGAGCATAATATTACCAAATTTAAATGGAAATTTAAATGGTACGGTGATGAAACTTGCCACACATGTCTCATTTGCCGTAATAAGTAAGAATTAAAAGAGTCCATAAAAATATCTGGGGCTTTAGGTTGTTTTTTTGAGTGAAACATAAAAGTGTAAAACTATGCCCCGTAAACCCCCACCAGAACTGGGACGTTGATGAAAGTTGGTAGGAATGTTTTGTTTTTTATTATTACCAAGAATAAAAATAGATAAATAAAATATCTATTGTCAAAGGTGGTTTTTGAGGGAAATGTTTTATCTGCTCTACTCAAAGAATACATTAATTTTTCCATTAAAACTACGTTTTCTTTCTTAATGGTGATTGTATCATCTTAATTGTACTTAAATTGGATTCAGCGTTAAAAAATACTTTAAAATCATGTAAACCATATTGAATATTTGTATTCCGATTACATAAAAATAAGATGTTGGGTTTATAACCCATATTTTCCTTCCGCCTAAAAAAAACATCCCTGGAACCAATATATCTGCATATATCCTTTTGAGTCTTGGTTTTAACAAGAAATAAAACATTTCTACCAACTTTCATCAACATACCAGTTTTGGGAGGGGATTACTGGTAATAGTAATTCACTTTTCCCTTTCACTCAAAAAAAAAAAAAAAAATACCCTTTCGCCCCAGATATTTTTATGGACTCCTTTGATTCTTATTTCTTACGACAAATGAGAAATGTGTGCCAAGTTTTATCACGATACCACTGAAATTAGGTAATGTTTTGCCGTTTCACTGAAAATTTAGTCATCATTTTATTAAAAGGTTATAACTTTTTCTAGGGAAATAATATTAAAATTAGTTTGATTGCATAAGATTGGGCATTAAAATTTACCCTTAGGTCATGTGCCATATGCTTAGATTATACCAAGGCGAATATATAGTGGTTTGATATACTTCCACCTTCCCCTCCTCCATTTTGAAAGCAATTATACAAAAAACTAATACATGGGTAAAAATGGACTTCCGATATGAAGTAGAATATGAAATTCTACGTCGACTCTCATCTTAAAATTTTACGAATATTTATTTTAAAACCATTATTTTCTGACAAATAAAAACCCTTATCCGCCGAGGGTATTGGGTTCCCCCACGTACAAGTGTGGGGGAGGGGTCAAAATGTTCGTATGACTTCATGAATTCTAAATCTAACAAGACTTTTCGCGATATCAACCGATGTCTGGTTTCCGATTCATAGGCTAATTTATTTGAAATTTCGTGTTAAAACATGGTCAGAAGGCAACCCTTATATCTCCAGTCATCCAGTGTTGCCACAATGGAAACCTTTCTTAAAAGTAAACTTAGGATGTGGACTATTAGTGTACCAAAGCTCATCCCGTCAGAATTAAGTGCAAGGTTGGCTCCCTTAACGCCCTAACTATTATAAACTGTTTAGCTCATACATTTTTGTTTTGACAGACTCGAAATAAATAAAATATTGAAGACACGCTGTCATTTATTGCTTTCTATTACTCAATTAATTTAACGTGTCAATTGTAGTGGGGGGAAGGCTTAGACCCAATAGCCAACCCCTGGATTCGCCACTGCTCAGATGTCAAGTTAGCGAAACAACGTTGATGAATGTTAAAAATATTAGGTCTGTTCGTTCACTCTGTTTCTGTGATTTTCATATAAAAAACATTAAATTGACAGAAATGGTTGTAACCGAGTGACCTGCTAACTTCACAGTAAAGTTATCAGGTCACATAGTGTATCTCGAGAAGAAGGGCTACTTTACAGTGCTTTTGGCATTCCAAGAAATGTTAGGTCCAAATTTTGAAGTATTCAATTTGAAAAAAAAAAAATTCAAGTCAGCAGTATGAATTTGTATTTGTATTTGTATGAATTACCATATTTTGCAATGCAATGCAAACAGAACTGCAAATTTGGAGCATTCCTTCAAGTCTCTAGCATGCTTAGTTCTCGAGATACACTATGTGATCTGATTACTTCACTATCAGTCGATTACAACCACTATTTGGAGAACTGCAAAATCGTGAATAGAAAAATGCAAACAAAATGCAATAAAACCATAAGTTGTGGGTTGGTCCTATTAATTTAGCTAAAAGTTAACCTGCAAACTTCACAGACGTGGTGTTGTCCGCCTACTTTGTTTGATAGTCGTCTCTATTAGCAAATCCTCATACTTTGTTGAAGTTTCAGACCGTCCTGACCGTGGTTTATCATTTAGACTTCCGGTTTGAGCCTGGCCGTTCAATGGTTCTTTAAACTCAGCTCTTTGATATTTTCTACTGCGAAGCAACTTACCGCTATGATTTATACCTTCATTAAGAGCGAAAATGATTGCAAATTATTTTCCAATGGTGGTTTTTGCGACTTTTCCTTTTTATAATACTGTTTTTCAATATTCTGTATGACAAAATACTGTGTGGTCAAAATACTGTAAGACCATAATTCTGAATATCATTATAGGTACTGTAAATACAAAATTCTATATGTCAAAATACTGTATGAACAAAATACTGACTTGCAAAATTCTATGTTTTGTAAAGTGCTGTACTAGTGGAGGCTAGATAGCATTTTATTCAAGAACCAGGTGAAACTGCTCCGATTTCGATGATTTTTTTTTAAATACAGGGAATCGAAATTAGAAGAAATTTTACAATTCAAAAATCGACGCACTGCACAGACATTTTTTTAAAACTCAAAAAAACGAAAATTAAAAAAAAAATATTTTTGTATTTTGATTTTTAAATATATTTAAACTAAAAAAAAAAAAAACACTAGAGGTTTATTTTTTTTTATTTGTATTTAATACCAAAGTTCAAAACCAGATACAGTAAAACCCGCTTATATTATTATATTATGCGATGAAACCAATTTTTTAAGGTAAATATTTTAAATTTAATTAAAAATAAATATTACTATATGTTATTTTAAATATAAAAGTTTAAAATCAAGTACAGTAAAATAAGCTTATATGCGCACATTTTTTTTTATTTTATTTAAAATAATTAATAGGAGGAAATATTTTATAATGCACAATATTAACCCATTTCCGGCGGCTAACAGTTCCAGTTGACTTAGAAACTTGAAATTTTACACACTTCTGTTTCTGGTCTAATTAGAGGTAGGTAATCTTAAAAAAATTTTTAAAAAGCTTCTGGTTCTCCGGAAAATTTTTGCAGCATCCTTTAAATGTTTTTGCTCTTCGATTTTTTTAGCCTTTATTGAAGAAGGCCGAGCAGTATCACATCCTGTGAATGCATGTAAAAATAGCACATGTTCTTCGCACACAGGCATCTTGTTCAGACTATGCGAAGAATATATTTTTTGTAGTGTTTTACCTCTTGGTGGTTAAAAAAAAAAAAATTGTCTTCTTTTGGTGTTTATCCTATTCTTTTGACTATAAGCTGGTTTTACTGTGGGTTTTTGGTTTTGGACTTTTATAATATAATTTAAAAAAATCTTTCTATAATCTATGGCAGTGATATTTATTAATTTAAGATTATTTTACAAATAAAATTAAAAAAAACCTGTGGTTTCGTCGATTTTTGAATTTTAAACTATTTTCTAATTTCAATTCCCTACATTAAAAAAAAATCATCAAAATCAGAGCAGTTTCTCCGGGTTCTTGAATAATGGCCTTTTTTAGGCTATCTAGCCACTATACGACAAAATAAGAGTAAGAAACTTGATAGCAACTTGCTTATAAGTTGCGTGCCGCCTACGTCACAACAAATCCACGTGTAGGAACTTGACTCGAGCACCGTATTGGTAAATTTAGTTAAAACCTCGATTTGTTTTTTACGAAACCAGTAGATACCTTTTTATACTTGCATTTAGAAAATAATAAATATTTATTCATACAAAATTTATTAATTCATTTAAGCACAATCTAGTTCAGTAAGATCTTAGATTAATAAGATACGAACATTTAACAATCACTTATAATAGTATCTGTAATTTTTATTTTCCAAATTGATTACCTATGAAATCACAATTTCGACCCAAAACTAAACGTCTTCATATGGCTATAACTTTCCAAAAAATGTTGGTAGGAAGTTGCGGTTGACGTTGTTGAATACAGAACGGACAGGACTTTGCATTGCCATTCCATTTTCCACCGTTTTTTGAAGAAAAAAACATGGACTTACCCCTTGCCACAAAAAAAAACATTTTTTTTTACGAAAGTCTCCGGAACCCATTGAAATGTACATAAATAGAAAGGTGTTGTCAAATGCAATCAGCACATCCAAAGGAAACCCTTTTATAAGGTCTAGTTTTGAAATATTTGCATGCAAAGTTATTTTTTTGAGTTTTGACACCTTGGTTATCTTAGTATGCCTAACGTTTTGCAAATAAGCCTCGGAGGACATTGCGGTTCTTAAAAAGCTGAATACGTTGTTTGAGAGCTATCCATAGCTGACAACTTCAACATTCTACGAGGTCTTGTTGCGAAGATATTGGAATTCAAAGTCATTCTGTTGTTTTCGACTATAGGGCTGGCCACGTGAGACTTTTGTAATTTTCGTCTCGGTCTCGTTAAAATCGAAAATTTTCAGTCTCGTCTCGGTCTCGTGTCAGTCTCGTATAATTAAGTCCCGCCACGGTCTCCTCTCCGAAATTTCCCGACAACCTGTTGATTATTGGAACGAAATATTTTCGAATATAGTTTGAATATGTGCAGAAGAAAATAAACGTTTAACTGAAATTGGATTTTTTAATATATTAGACTCTCTGTAAATTTTTTAATATACAGTATCGTCTCGGTCTAGTCTCGGATGCTTAAAAGGCAGTCTCGTCTTGTCTCGGTCTCGTCAGGCGAGACCGGGAGCGAGACTTTTCTCGTCTCGTGGCCAGCCCTAAACCAGACTGCCCTAAAATATACAACGCCAACTTCTCGTTAATATAAAACTAGATTTTAAAGAATGACACCTTTAACAATAGCTCTCTAAAATGGGTGTTAAAGATGGATTATAGGTATACATAATAGGGTTAACCAAAACTGGTTCCTTTTTTGTTTCCCGGGTTCTTAACAGACACTTTCTGGATCAGTATTGTTTTGTCATTTAAGAATCTCTAATGCTCATTTAAAGGAGACAAATGCCACATGCCACGTTCAACACAAAAACAAGTGAGTATATGCAAATGGCAAAAAACAAAAACAGTCGTCTTCCAAGACATCGGAAATATCTTCTATTGAGTTTCTTAATTTGGTTGGGTATGCCAAGTAAAAACCCCGTTCATGATGGCAAACTCAATTATAAAATCATCGGATTATTTTCACCGTTTTTGCTCCTGATGAACAGCCCCAACGCTCGGCGCTAGCGTGATGGCGTTGTTAAGGCCGCAACCGCTATACCACCCTGCGATAATTGAAAATTTAAATTTGTGAGATCTGCGCGCTCAAATGCAAATGATGTACCATCTAGAAGGACAATAAGGACTTTAGCAAGGTGCTGAATTCCCGATTCTAGCAATGAGGTTTTTGTGATAGCGACTCATGTTGGTGGAGTAGGGGAGTGGTGGGGAGGTAGGAAGAGAGGAGTATAGAGTTACACGATGGCGAAGGCACATCGAATGTTATACATACACATCGATTAAAACAGCAGACAAAGTCTTATGAATAAATTGTTATGGAAATCGAATTAATGAACGTAATACCTGAGCTTATTTGCTTAACCCTTTCGTTCATACGTAATTTTATTAGAATCATTCGAGATGGTATCTCAGTAAGGAGGTGGATAAGTGTATGCAGTATTATGTAGGCGTATCTGTATTATACTACGCACTGTATTGTGACCCATATGTGTGCACAACGAAGGGTCTAGAACACAACTTATCTTTGCAGTTCGAGAAGGTGAACTCTGAACACCTCCAGAGAGCAAATGTGGTTTAAAAGATATAGGTACCTTTGTTAGCTGAATAAGCGGTTAATTTAATTCCATTGGGTAATTTACTCTTAAAAGAAACCAGGAAGTCTAGTCTAATCTGAAATTGAATTAAATTCGATTCTAAAAATGTCTAATTTAGTGGAATAGTGTTTGTATTTTTTGATATTAATGCAAAATATTCATTAGAAAAACATATTTTTAAGTGGAAATTCTACGGACAAAATATCTCCCACAGATACAGAGATATTTTTATAGCTTAGGCCCCAGTTATAGCTATCATTGAAATCCATCATTGAAAAAGTTAGCTGGTGATTTTGAGACCCTTCGAAAGTTTAATCATTGAATGCAGAAATATAGCTTACGACTTCAAAATTATTTCTCCTCCAAAAAAAATTCATTTTGACCCACATCTTCCACATTACGTAACTTTTAATTTGTTCAATGATCATTGGTAAGGTAGTTCATCATTGAAAAATTAAAAGTAATTTTATGAGAAAAGTTGTGCCAAATTGAATTTAGTTTTACTTAGAAAGAATTGGCTTTCCGACGTAACTTGGGCAAGGATCGAATAAAGGAAACACCTTAAAGCTCGCATCGCAGCTACCCCAGCAGCAGGGAGAAACGAGCTTGAGTCTACGTACCGCATGAAGATGAGGGAAGTTCACCGTAGTGTGCGACGTGATAAGCGTAACTACATCAACGCATTGGCTACAGAAGCAGAAGAAGCCGCTAGTAGGTGTGACAGTAGGACCGTCTACAGAATTACTAAAGAGCTCACTGGTGTCCAGAGCTCTAAACAACACCTGGTTAAAGACACAAACGGATCTCTGCTAATTTCGGATGAGGATCAGCTCATAAGGTGGAGGGAACACTTTTCTGCGGTTTTAAACCGCGTTTTCGCCAGTGAAGTAAACCATATTCCCACTGAGCTACCCGAAGTAACAATTTCCCGAATACGCACCGTACCCCCCAGTAAAGAAGAAATTATCACCGCCATCAAAGCACTGAAGAACAACAAAGCGGTTGGACTTGACGGTATTCCTGTAGAGCTCTTAGGAGCAGCCCCAACAACATCGAGCATCTGCCTGCAGTAGCCAAGATAATAGCAAGGATAGTATTGGACCGAATTAAAGACCACCTCGAATACACACTCGACGCCGAACAAGCAGGTTTCCGCACAGGACCTTCCTGTGTGGATCACATCAATACCTTGCGGATCATCATCGAACAGTGCGTTGAATATCGATCACCACTTCACCTGCTGTTCATCGATTTTGAAAAGGCATTCAACAGTGCCAATAGAGAATTTATTTGGCTTGCTTTGCGCAGGAGGGGCATCCCAGATAAATTGATTGCTATTATCAAGGCTACATATGATGGATCCAAATGTCACGTTTTGCACAAAGGTAGGCTCTCAGAGGAGTTTGAAATCCAAAGTGGAGTTAGGCAAGGCTGTATTCTGTCACCAATACTGTTCCTGTTGGTGATAAGTGAAGTACTGCACGCAGCTTTGTCAAATGGAAATGGAGGAATTCAGTGGACTCTGCAATCTCACCTCAAACATCTGGACTACGCGGACGACGTATGCTTACTCTCTCATAGGATCATGGATCTCCATCAAATGACAACAAGGGTGGAGAGAGAAGCAGAAATCGTAGGGCTTAAGATCAACTCGGCAAAAACTAAAAGGATCAGCCTTGGAACTTCCTCATCAATCCAAGTAAATATTTCTGGACAACCGGTAGAGATGGTAGAGGATTTCCAATATCTTGGGAGTATGGTCTCTACGCGGAACTGAACTGGACGTAAACAGCCGAATCAGAAAAGCAAAGGCTGTGTTCGGAATGCTGTCCAAAATATGGAGAAACAACTCTTTTAGCTTAAAGACCAAGCTACGACTGTTCCGCTCCAATGTTGAATCCGTTCTGCTTTACGGCTGCAGCACTTGGAAAGTCACTGACACTGTCACCAGAAAGCTGCAAACCTTCGTTAATAGGTGTCTACGAAACATCTTCAGGATTTTCTGGCCCAACCGTATCTCCAATGCCGAACTTCATGCGAGAACGGGTCAGGAGCCAATAGACTCCATTATACGAAGAAGAAAGTTGCCGTGGATTGGCCATACGCTTCGAAAAGGTGATCGGTGCATTGCATCTCAAGCAATGCAGTGGAACCCGCTCACACAGGAGGGAAGACAAGTGGGCCGGCCTGGAAGTACATGGCGAAGAACGGTCGAACAGGAATCGGCACGACTGGGGAAAAGCTGGAGAGAGCTGAAATATATTTCAAGAAATCGTACACGATGGCGCGTAGGTGTAGTGGAGGCCCTATGTCCCGTAAGGGAAACATCACGGACGTAATAGGTCCAAGGACCTAAGTAAGTAAGTAAGTAACACCCATCACGAGGTCTATGAAATGAAAACCAAATCATATTATTATTTCAAAAGTTATAGTAAGATTTTATTTATTTTTTTTTTCGATATACATAGGTAAGTTATGGATTCGTAAAAAAAATCGAACTCAATATAATGATTTTCCCTAACATTACGATGATAGAGAACGCGAAAAAAGTGGATCCCGCAATTTTGTCTTTCTGTCTGTCATCACGGACGTAATAGGTCCGAGGACCTAAGTAAGTAAGTAAGTAGAAATAATTATTAAGTCAAATAGCTTTACTTTGGCATCAAAATAATCATTTAGTTTTTCTCCAAAATCTCTCAAAATTGACAATTGATATTTTCAATGATGGTTTTCAAAGATAGCTATAACTGGCCCCTTACTCAATTTCATTGTGTTTTTTTTTTTAACTCAATTAAGAATTAATCTTCCTAAAAATGTTTCTAAATGTGAAAGGAGAACGTTAGCGGTTGTTCAGAAAAAAAAAAACTAAAATATAACTAATAAAACTTACTAGGTACATACTACGACAAAGTATTATTTTATTTTTGATCACTGCGCGTCATCAGGTTAGCATTAGCACATTGATTTCTTTTAAAATTCAAAAAATAGTTTTTTAAATGAGTTACAGCTAGGTTCCAGAAATCACTTTCTATCGAAATGAAATTGAAATCGATGTGAAATCAAATTTGGTGTTCCACATTTCACTTTTATCGATATCAATTTCATTTTTTTCGAAGTTAAAACTGATCGAATTTCCGTGTTTATCGATTTTCACGGGATTTCAATTCGACCAGATATTCTCAAGTGAAACTGGGAAAGCAAGCTGTTGCGTTCTAAAATATGAATGATTTTTCATATTTTATAAATATTATTCAAGTAAAATAACTTATTTCATCATGGAAAGCTATTTAAGGATTTTGTTTTAAAGGTTAGACCGCACACAACTGCAGTGGAGCTACATTTCACGATGCGGCAAAACATTATTAAATTGTATGAGCTACATATGACGCACTAGCGGAAACTGAACTTCATAAGATTTCATACAAATTGTTGTGAATCGCAGTTCCGCTGCAGTGCATTTCCGCCTAGTGCGGTCTTACCTTTAATAAATAACAATCGAAGACTGAAATCCAAGACCACCAATACGACCTGTTTTACAAAATCGCAAGCCCAGACCAAGGTAAGCCTAGAACTTGTATTTTAGCTAAAAAACACTTAAAAGCTTTTTTGTGTTCAGATCTTATAGTCCAGTCGAACCGTCGTAAAACCTTGCGTTGATCCGCATGGTCTGTTTCTTTTTTTCATGAATCAATAGGGGCTTACAAGAAAAGCTTAACCCTAGATTTGCACCACCATACAACTTTGTTTACCAAAGTTATTCGTAAAAACGTAGTTTTTGACTTTTTTTGGATTTTTGCAAATAAATAAATAAATAAAAATAATGGTAACACCCACAATATTCTTCTATAGCTTATCTTGAACCCAGAAACCTATTCTTGAATTTTCTGTTTAAATAAAGTTATTTTAATCGATAGTTTTTGAGAAATTAATTTCCAAACCCAAAATATTGAAAAAGAAATTTGCTCCAAGGATTCTGTTTCTACTTAGTAAATAGTAGACAATGTTTTTTCAGATTGTTGAGTTTGGTAAATAATTTCTCAAAAACTATCGAGTAAAATAACTTTATTTAAACAGAAAATTCAAGAATGGGTTTCTGGGTTCAAGATAAGCTATAGAAGAATATTGTGGGTGTTACCATTATTTTTAAATAGTGTTGTTTCTTCCTTAAGTCATTTTTGTACACAATTGCCCCTCCCATCTTAACGGGGTTATATAGACCCCCATTCCGGTATGGTTGACCCATTATTTTGGCCCAGTCTACACGCTCCAGTGCTTTGATGTATTAATGTCAACCATCCTTTATTTACCATTATACTGTTTGATGACACTACTTTTTATATGCATTTTTTTTTCGCTAAATTTTGAATTGTTGCATTTTGGAAACCATCGGGTCTACAGAGTTGGTTTTGGTCTCAAATTGAAGCAAATTAAGATACTTTGAAATTCTAGAACAATGCTTTTATTTAAATTAATTATTTAGGACTAAAATCACCAATAACTGAAAAAAAGCGCAAACAAATCGTGGTTTTCCTGATTTTTGACCATTAAGCTGTCACCGCGCCGCTCGAGGTCGAAAACTTAGGTTATTTACTAGGCCAATATCCTGGAAACTCAGCAAAAAATCAGAAATACCAGATTTGACGCATACGTGAATGTACATACACAGAGAAAAAAACAACTTAAAATCAAAGCAAAAAACTTCGATTCTAATATTTTTCGGAACGATTTGGCGCCAACGCCGAAAATTCTTAAATCAAAGTGGAGCGACTTTATTTCAAAGCGATTTCATACTCAAAAACGAACTAGATTTTACTAAGTTTAGATGTTGATTTAAAGTGGAATCAAAGTTAAATCAAATTCATCCATCTTTTAAAACAAAATTTATCTACTTCGAATCAACGTAGATTGAACTTCGCTTGGTTAGGTATTGATTCAAAATGGCTACCCACGCCACGCTTCTTTGTTTAAATTTATGTAAGACAAAGACAAATGTATATTCATGCTCGATGCATTTCATTTTTGTGGTGAATCATTTATTTGTGACGCCTTAAAGTGAATCGTTTAATGCTATGAGTATTTCATAGTAATAAATATAGGAAAAGTGATTAAATATTGTTTTTCAATTATATGACAGTGAATTTTAAGTGCGCGTTTAATTTGTTCACAAATGTAAGGGAGCTACCTCGAAAAACAACAACGCGCTCTCTAAATTCTTTATATTAAGCTTACAAATACAAAAAAATTGAGGTTTACTTAACTATGCAACACTTTGAAACTACGTTGATGACACTTTAAATGCCACAAAAGTGGATCGCAATGTAAAATGTGGATTTAACTGTAAAAATGAATACGTTTCACTTAGAAACAAGGATGAGCGCACTTTAAATGTGGATCCCATTTTAAAAACGATAACCTTTCACTTTAAAACAACGTTGAACGGAATTTAAATGAACAAAAGTTGATTTCAATGAATAAATAAACATGTTTTACTTTGAAACTCGGTTAAATCTCTTAAAATTACGTCGCATATTCAAATTAACATTGTTTCAACGTAAAAATAAAAATGCGCCACTTCATTTAAAATACTTTAGATCAAATACGGTCGTATTTACTTTTAGATCGCATTTTTTCCCTCAGTGAATAGTTACTGTACTATATATTAATCATACAGAAAAGGTTTTTTTTTGTATGGATTGCCCTTATTCATTCATTCATTGCTCAGCTCTAGTATGTCGTAGGGAGCTATTTTTTTTTTAATTTTAAGAAATTAACATGACTATAGATAAGTTATTAACTAAGCCGATTCACAAGCCTTTATGAAAATTATAACTCAAAAGTATTTGTTCAACAAAAAAAATTAATAAAACTGACTAAAACTAGCTGTTAATTTGTATTTATTTGTTAAAAAAAAAATATTTATTTATTTAAACAATAGCTTATATTCTAATTAGTAATAATTTTTCATTTTTTACTTTGCGACATACTGGAGCCAAGATATTCGTAAAAACCAGAAAATTTCTTTTTTCGGCGGCTCCCACTTGCCTGTGTTCATTCATAGATTTCTCGGCTCCCGTTTGGAGTTAAGAGCTCAATTTTTAAATTGTAAATTTGTAAATTGTAGGGAATAGCAACAGCTAGACAAAACAAAAAAGAAAAACTAACCAAAACATAAGCTTTTTTCGAAATAATAATGAAAAACCGTCTAAAAACCAAAAGAAAATTACTTAAACTAACGGTAACTTTTTACTTATTTGTTCAAACAAAAAAAGCTTAACACTTGATGCTAGATAATTTTATTACAAACAAAACGTCTTTAAATGTTTTACTGTGCAATGTACTGGAGCCAAATCCAAAAAAAGTCAAAAAGTACGTTTTTACGAATAACTTTGGTAAAAAAAGTTGTCAGATGGTGCAAATCTAGGGTTAAGCTTTTCTTGTAAGCCCCTATCGATTCATGAAAAAAAAAAAAAACACAGACCGTGCGGATCAACGCAAGGTCAAATGACGAAACGACTGGACTATTAGCACTCCTGACCTAACAGTCGTAAGGTTGGAAAACAAAACTGCAGATGGTTTATTTTTGGCCTCAGGGTACTCAGCCCATGACCGGCAGTCACCGCCAGAAGAGTTGCGAACCCTAACAACCGAAGCTAAAGCCAAAGGCACTAATTTCTTGATTGGTAACGATGCAAATGCACGACATACCCTCTGGGGTAGTTCAGAGATCAATGAACGAGGTGAGTCTCTTTTTGATTTTATTATTGAAAATAACCTGACGGTCTGCAACAGAGGTAACACTCCCACTTTTGTCTTTTCGAGCTCGGGAAATTATGAAGGCTGGGAGGACGTACTGGATGTTACAATCGTAAGTAACAACCTTAGTCTAAAAGTAGAGAATTGGAGGGTATGCCTTTTGAAATCTTTTTCGGATCACAGATGGATACTCTTCAACATTAATTTCAAGACCGAAAATAAACCCCCTTATAGAAATCCCAAAAGAATTGACTGGAAGAAATTCAGTCAAGTTGTTAAATCAAAACTGGGCAATATACCGAACCAGAGTCTAGACTCGGTTATAGATCTTGAGTCAAAGGTGAAATCATTTGAAGCATCAATGAGTAATGCTTTTAAGGTCTCTTGTCCAATTAAATATAGCCGTAAAACACTACCCACTTGGTGAAATGAAGACTTATATAATCTAAGGAAAATGACTAGAACAATCTTTAATGTCTGCACACAAAAGTAAGTTTTATCAACCCTATAAAGACTGTCTCAAGGTTTACAAGCGAGCTCTCGCATCAGCCAAGCAACAAGGCTGGAAAGAATTCAGTCAAACAATTGAAAATATAAAAGATTCCGCTAGGCTTGGTAAAGGTATATCTAATGAACATTGTAATCCATCATTCTTAAAAAAGCCTGATGGTTCCTGGACAGTCTCTCCAGCTGAGTCTTTGGAACTATTGATAACAACACACTTTCCGGGCTGCGAGAACAGTAGTTTATCTACGCTAGAACCTTGGGGCACATCTTCAGGTCGTGTAGATCATATCAAGACCGTTATAACAAAGGAAAAAATTGCCTGGGCAATTAATACTTTCTCTCCATATAAGTCTCCAGGCCTGGACGGCATACTGCCAATTATGCTCCAAGAACTGCAAGAGATAGCAGTTCCCTGGCTGGAAATAATTTTTAAAGGACGATGCCTCCCTCTAAACTATGTTCCCGAGTCCTGGAGACATGTTAGAGTGGTTTTTATCCCGAAAGTCGGTAGGCGGGGGCATGAATCCGCGAAGGATTACTGGCCAATTAGTCTGACATCTTTCGTACTTAAAACTTTAGAGTGATCCTTTACACCCATATTAGAGACATCCTAGAGGGATGTCCCCTTGAAAACTCTCAACACGCATACCTTAAAGGCAAATCCACGGAAACCGCCCTGCACGAGGTGGTGCGTACTATTGAGAAATCTATAAAATATAAAGAATACACTCTCGCCACTTTCCTAGATGTTGAAGGGGCTTTCAATAACGTGCTTACTGAATCCATTCTAGAATCTTTAGTTGATTTTGGTGTAGAACACTACATTAGGGAGTGGATAATATCCATGTTCACAGACAGAAGGATTCAATCCATGTTAGGCAATACAAACTCGACCAAACACGTTAGTAGAGGAACACCACAGGGTGGGGTTTTGTCCCCTCTTCTATGGCTTTTAGTCATGAATAAAATTCTCGTTAAGTTGGAAAGATGTGGTGTGAAGGCGGTGGTATATGCTGATGATTTGGTGATATTGGTGTCAGGGAAGTTCACTCCTGTGTTAAGTGAGATCACGGAAATGGCTTTAAGGAAGGTTAGCAACTGGGCCACGGGTTGTGGACTAGGAGTTAATCAAAGCAAAACTGAACTGATGCTTTTGACTACCAAAACTAAGAAACACCCCTTCACTCTACCCCGACTTAACGGCCAAACACTCTCACTTTCCTCCAGTGCAAAATATTTAGGTGTTATTCTCGACCCCAAATTAAATTGGAAGTTGAATATTGAAGAAAGGGTCAAGATGTTATGCCGCGAAATAAAAGATTGTTTGCGTTCTAGTTTTATATTAAATAAAGAAGGTATCTTTATTGGTTCGAGTTTTACTTAAGACTAACTTACAAAAATTGAATGTGGAAATATCAACCACAGATTTATTCTTATACTTACATACATATATATATAGATAAACAAAATGCATCAAATATGAGATTCATATTGGATGCTCAAGCAAGATAAAAAAATGATGTGCTATGCATAAACATTCTGTCTTTGTTTACTGTGAATTTAATGATGAGACGTTTCGGTCCTCACTTGAATTATAAACAAAGTTGAAACAACACTTGAAGAGTATTATGTTACTTTGATTTGAACAGAGAACTCTAGGATGAAGAATAAACATTCAAAACGAAGAATGTGCAGACTAATATAAAATTAAATTTATTATCATACTTATGCATAATACCTCCCCTCTTAAAATGAAAATTATATTTTTTTTTAACAATTAATTTTCTTCAACTTCAAAATCGTTTACTTTGAATACATTTGAATTTGGTCTTCTTATTACAGTTTTATTTTTTCTATTATCATAGTAATGTACAATTTTTTCTCTTTCAATTACAGGTTGTTTATTCTTTTTATTAAAACAATTGCGAAAGATGGTAATACCACTTCCCTTAATACATTTTAGAAAACAGTAAATTATTGTTACAATTATTATTATTCCGCTCATTCCAAATAAAACACCTTGAGTATGAGGTGGTATGTCTTTCAATTTTTTAGATATATAACTTTCTTGATTTATTATTTCAATTGTAAAATCTTGTAATTCATTTAAATTTTTAAGCTTTAGTTTTGGTAAATTGATATTTTCATAATCTAATTCTTTTAGTTTTACATTAATACAACAGTCCTCGGGTACTGGACGATATACATCTTTATTTTCTATTGTAATTTCTTGATTGGCAGTTTTAAGTCTTGTTTCTATTGTTTCGAAGGTACAATCATTTTTTAAATTTATAATTCCAATATGATTTATAAATCCTTCTTCATTATATTTGCTTTTTGAACAATTACATTTATATTTTGTTTCTTCGCTTAAGGCAAATAAATATTTATTTTCTGCGAGTTTATGAAAAATTTCGATATGATTGGAAACTTGTTTTAAATTACAATTACTATTTATTCTATTCATAAAAATAGCCAATTCACAATCTTTATCTAGAACACTATTTTTGAATTCTAATTGATTACAAACAAAATATTTATCAATTTTCTTACAATCCTTTAAAATATTATTACTTAGGATATATTCTTCTTTATTTTCTTTGATTATAAAATATTTATGTTTCTGTTCTAAAATATAAAAATTTCCTTTTGGTTTACCATATGGTAAATTAATCATCTCATAAACTTCTGATTTTGAACTCTCTAGTAATGGAACTGATAAAATTATAACAAATCTATCCTTCTTTAAATAGGCGTTTGGATTTATTTCTTTCATTATATGACTATATGATTCTAAACTTGGTGTGAATAGCATTACGTTTTCTTTATCACTTTCTTTCAATAATTGTATGAAATGTTTCGGTTCGATTATAATCGGGTGGATAACATTATCCTGCAGGAACAGAATTGCTTCCGTTATTTGATTGATTGTCGTTTCAGTTTGACTTATTAGAAAATAAATTCTAAGTTTAAACTCTGTAAAATATTCTTTTAATGCAAAATACTTCCTATCTTTATTAATTTTGTTCGAAATTACCTCTAATGTTTTACTTAAAGTGTTTGTTAAGTTTCCCAATTCATAATATGCATTCTTTAAGACCATATTCTGTTTGTTTAACCCATCTAAAACTCTTATTTCTTCTTGCTGACTCTTATGTATATATTCACTGTTTTCTTTGGTTATTATAATAGCATCTTCATAATGTTTAGCGTCTTCGCTATCTAAAGTTCCGAATAGAACTTTAAGACCTGACCCTACTATGTTTAATAAACCTCTTTTATACCTTTTATAACTTGTATCTACCCCAAGTAAATGGTAAATAGTGTTAAAATCTTTTCTTAAGCTTGCAATCTGTATTTTAGTTTTCCTTATAAAATCTACGCATTCTGGAATTTCAATAAAACAGTTATCATTTACATTGGCCACAAAGTTAGTTATTACATCTATTTGATCTGCCACTTCACGAAGGTTAATATTGTTTACTATAGAGATTTTTCCACTTTGTTGTCTCAATTCTCCAATATTTTTGAAATAGATGCCATTTGAGGGAAAGTTCTCCCATATATTACTGAATACGCCATTTAAAATGAACAAAAATCTGCAAATAAAACTTGTCAGTTTTTAAAATGTTTTATTTTGCTTTTATTATATTTAATAAATTGGTTATTTCTTTTTATGACTACGGAGTCTCCTATAATTCTAAGTATTTTAAAGGGTCCAGAGAATTTTTCTCCAAACTTATCCCTTTTGTCATTCTCTACTAAAATTAAATCCTTAACTTCAAAATCTTTAATTTTCCTACCTAAATTTTGGTCGTACCTTTGTTTTGATTTTAATTTATTTTGAAGCTGTGTTTCCTTTACTTGTTTTTGGATTCTACATAATTTTAATTGAAGTTCTTGAGTGTAATCTGTATTTGTTTTATATTTAAGAGTTCCGAAATCACTAGGTGGATTTGCTTTCCTACCAAATACAATTTCGTAAGGTGTAAAACCTGTACTATTATGCTTTGAAGTATTATACAAAAATGAAGCGTATTGAAATAATTTTGCATATTCCGGTTTAGTTCTATCTTTTATCATTGTTCTTAATTATTCTCCTAGTCTGGCATGTGCTCTTTCA
The DNA here is from genome assembly GCA_949320155.1 of Melangyna quadrimaculata. Taxonomy (NCBI): domain Eukaryota; kingdom Metazoa; phylum Arthropoda; class Insecta; order Diptera; family Syrphidae; genus Melangyna; species Melangyna quadrimaculata. The sequence goes on along the minus strand of OX439484.1, from coordinate 82,920,280 downwards.
GCAGATCCATTGCTTTGAGGGTAAGCACTACTCGTTCTCAAGTGCTTTATTTTAAACATTTTACACAGATCATTCATTACCTCATTAATGAATTCTCCTCCGTTGTCGGTTAGAATTATTTTTGGAATTCCGAAATACAATATCCAATGATCTATAAACGCTCTGGCTACAGTTTCACTTCTTTTATTCTATATTGGGATAAATTGTATATATTTACTTAAGTCGTCTTGAATTGTTAAGCTGAATAAAGTTTTGTTCCCTTCTTTATATGGACCAGTAAGATCCATGTCTACTTTTTCTAATGCGTAATTAGCAGTAGACGTTATTTTCATGGGGTTTTTCCCGGGATGCCTATTAATTTTCTGTTTTTGGCATTGTACACATTTAGTTATGTAATCAATTACATCTTTATTTAATCCTTCCCAATTAAATCTATCTCTTATTTTTGCTATTGTTACCTTTTGTCCTCCATGACCTCCCAAAAAACTTTCATGGTTTTCTCTTATAATTTCTTTTCTTACCTCTAAATCATTTATAATTTGTATATCTTCTAAAAAATTTTCGTTTATATTCTCTTCATTTACGTTTCTTTCAATTACTTGATTATTATTATGTCTGTTGACATTTACTTCTACTTCTTGATTATCAGATATTTCCCTTTCACGTAATAAATTCTTATTCAGTTTCTCTGTAACCACTTTACTCGTGCATGGTTCTTCTAACCCATATTCTTCTTCATATATTTGTCTTAGAACGTCTTCATTTTCTTCGTCTGAGGAATCATTACCAAAGATTTCTTCAATTAACTCTTTAGTTTCTTCGTCTTCCCTAGTCATTACTGGGTACGTATTTTTTTCGTCTTGAACTATATATACATTTCTACTTAGTTCATCGGCAACAACATTATCAACACCTTTCTTGTATTGTATTGAATAATCATATTCTTCTAATTTTAACCTCCGTCTAATAAGACGACTTCCTGGATCTTTTACGTTGAATAACCATGTCAAAGGACGATGGTCAGTTTTTATTTTAAACTTCTGCCCATATAAATAAGGCCTGAAATGTTGAATCGCCCATAAAATAGATAAGCATTCTTTTTCCGTTGTACTATATCTACTTTCTGCTTGATTTAGATTTCTGCTAATGAAATGAATTGGCAAGTCTTTATTTTCTTTTTCTTGGGAAAATACTGCCCCTATGCCATTATTGCTGGCATCTGTAGTTACGATAAAAGGTTTTTCAAAATCCGGATATTGTAGCATTGTGAAATTTTTCAATTCACATTTCAATTTATCAAACGCGATTTGCTGTTCGTTGTCCCATTTCCAAAATTAATTTTTCTTCAATAATTTATATAATGGTGAAGCTATTGTGCTAAATCCTTTAATGAATTTTCTATAATAACCTATCATACCCATAAATGATTTTATACCTTTAGCATTCTTTGGACTTTGTAAATTATTTATTGCTTCGACCTTTTTTAAATTCGGTGCAACTCCATTACTCGTTATATTATATCCCAGGTAATCTACTTCCTGTTTAAAAAATTCAGTTTTATCAATTTGAATCTTCAAATTACTTTTCTTGAGTCTGTCAAATATTACTTTAAGTCTTTCAGAATGTTGTTCTATTGTTTCTCCAAAGACAACAATATCATCCATATAAACAAAACAGTCTTTTCCCTGTAACCTATCAAGAACGTTATTCATTAACCTCTGAAAACAAGCTGGAGCATTCTTAAGACCGAATGGCATCCGAAGAAATTCAAAATGTCCATAAGGTGTAGAAAATGCAGTTTTCTCAATACTATCTTCATCAAGTGGAATTTGATGAAACCCAGACTTCAAATCTAAGGTTGTAAAGAATTTCGCATTTCCTAGCTTATCTAAAATGTCCTGTATGTTGGGAATAGGGTAATTGTCCGAGACAGTGATTTCGTTCAACTTACGAAAGTCTATCACCATCCTCCATTTTGGAATTTTACTGGCATCCAACTTTTTTGGAACTACCCATAATGGACTTGACCAAGGTGAAATACTATGTCTTATAATATTTTCATCTAAAAGTTTCTTGATTTGTTTATCAACCTCTGCTTCATGTACTTTAGGATATCTGTACGTTTTTGCATTAATAGGTATATCGTTAATAGTACGAATACTATGTTTTATAGCATTAGTTTCAGATAGACTTTTACCTTCTAAACTAAAAATATCTTCATATTCCCTTATTATTTCTTTTAAAGAATCTATTTGTTCTTTTTCTTTTAAATGTTCAACCCTTACTTGACTCCATATTTGTTTAAATTTTTTCGATTCGTTTTCCTCATTATAAAATACACCTTTAGTATAATTTTCTTCAATCTGTTGGCCTTTGGTGTTTGAAATAACTAATGCTTCACTATTATCTTTGATACTATCAGAATTCAGTGACGTTATAGACGCGCTTAAAGAGTTACATCCTTTAATCTGTTGGTCTATGCAGTTTGAGTATTCTTTCATATTGTTTTCATCTTTATATAATAACTTTATACACTCATTTTCATTAGTGAGTGTTTGTTCTCTACAATTGATTATGTATTTAAAAAATTGTAAGAAGTCACTACCTATGATTCCATCGTAGTAATTAATCACATCTATGGGAATTATGTGAAAACTAAACTCATTTAAGATACCTCTGGTAAATTCAATTCCTATAGTAGCAGTTCCCATACTGTATCTGCTACTTTTACCTATTCCTCTTAAAGTTAAACTTATATCTGTACGTAAATCTTTTTCGAAAATACAATTCTGTTTCAACAAGGATACTGCTGCTCCAGTATCGATTAACATGTTATATGGTTTATTTTTATAAATCATTACTATATGAGGACTTCCTGACATAATCGCCGAGATAGTTGCCTCATTAACTATTCGGGTTTTCGAAAATTTTGATTTTTACTAGTTTCTTTACTTTGAAATGGATTTCCCTTACTATAATCTTGTTTTTGTTTTGGATTTTGATATTTATTGAAATCCCTATTATTCTGGTAAGATTTGTTGCTTTTTTGATTATAATTTTTGTTTCTAAAGCACTCTCTGGACATATGGCCCAATCGACCACAACTATAACATTTAACCGAAGTATGGTTAATTTTAATTAAATGCCTATCTGTGTACTCTTTAGTGTTAAATTCTTTGGATTTAACATTATAATACCCTAATCTGATTTCTTCCTCCATAGCTAATTGACTTGCTTCGGGAGGGTTTTTGGACGCTGTGTATTCACAAAAGTTCCAATTTCTCTTTGTAAACCCGCAATAAATGCGTTAAGCATATCTCTTTCAATGCCCAACATTTGACCGTCATAAGTTGGGTCTTCTGACTTTTCAGTAAAGAGGGCTTGAATCCTTCTTCTCGTTAAAGTTTCACATCTTTGTGTGAATTGAATTACGCTCTCATTTAAATTTTGACGAAGTTTCGTCATTTCTAAATGAAGTTGCAAGCTAGAATGAGTTTCTCTGAAAACTCTATTCAGTTCATATTTTAACTCTTCCCAAGTATTTATTCTTTTGTTCATTAAAAGAATTTCAGCGTTACCAGAAATTTTGCTTTTTATTACCGCAAGAAGTAACACTCTTTGTGACGGAGATGCTAACTTCATTGCATTTTCGCAATTTTGTATAAAATTGTGTGCTTTCGTAGCTTCACTATTAAAATTCGGGATAATTTTTATAAGGTCACTTAGATTAATATTATTTATTGGAGTTGGGTCGGTCGAGAAATTATTTGAATTATTCAAATAATTCCTATTATCTGTTTCTAACCGTTTATTGATCGGGAAATTATTTGGGTTTATCAAATAATTTTCCTCGTTGGTCATGTTATAACTTCTTTCATGCTTATTATTATTTCCTAACCGGTTCCTTGATCTTTCTTTTTCCTCATTTCTAATAATATTTCTTTTATATTCTTTCTTTTAAGAATAGCTCCCGTTTCTTTAATTTCCATATCTCTAATTTTCTCAATTGCATCTTCCACTAAAGGTGGTGTTTCTTCTTTATTTAAATTTTCTTGATCTTCTATTACGTGAAAAAATAACTGTCTTCTATAAATATTATTTTTATAGAATACCATGTATTCTTCTTCGATTTCGTTTTGGCTTATTTTATTATTTTCCAAAACCTGAGTTAAAGTGAAGGATAATATAGTTCCACTTTCTTTAGTTATACAAGTAAATTCCCTACCAAGTAATTCCTCGCTAAATTCAAATTCAGATCCTGACTTTGCCATTTTTATAAATTTTATTAATTTTCGTTTTTTTTTTTTTAGATTTTATTCGTTTTTATATTGAACAAGGCGTTATGTGCCTCTAAAATAACCTGTTTGATTTTTATGGCTTTATTGACCAAATATTTTTGATTTTTTCTTAATTGTAATACACTTTTATTTTTATTTTCCTGCTCTATTTCTTCTTTAGTTAAATCTCTTTTCTCCTGTTCTGACATTTTTTTTTTTTTTTCACTTATTTTAACATTTTGTATACTTAAATAACTTACATTAAAATTTTCATCGTTGTTTTTCTTGGTGTCATGCTCTCCTGTTTTATGGCTGGTTTTCCTTTAAAGTTCTCTCGAAATGATGGAAATGATGATGATCCTAATCACTGAATTATTTTAGTTGTACAGTCTAATAGGATGGTGGGAGTACAAATGTATATTATTTTTTTCTTTTCAATGGGACTTTATTTAAAACTTCCGAACACAACTAGTAACTTTTATTTCTTTTATCGATTTATTGATACACCCAAAGATTTTAGGGTTGTATTTCGACTGACATGTTTTTAGTTCTTTTATTTCTATCGATTTATTGATACACCCAAAGATTTTAGGGTTGTATTTCGACTGAAATATTTTTAGTTCTTTTCACGATTTATTAACTCACTCAGAGGAATTTAGAGTGGAGTTTCGCGTATGAGCTAAATAATGTTGTTTTTTTTTTTTTTTTTTATTGTGTTTTTAAATATTTAATTTAAAATTTCACCGCTGCCACCAATTTTTGTTATGCCGCGAAATAAAAGATTGTTTGCGTTCTAGTTTTATATTAAATAAAGAAGGTATCTTTATTGGTTCGAGTTTTACTTAAGACTAACTTACAAAAATTGAATGTGGAAATATCAACCACAGATTTATTCTTATACTTACATACATATATATATAGATAAACAAAATGCATCAAATATGAGATTCATATTGGATGCTCAAGGAAGATAAAAAAATGATGTGCTATGCATAAACATTCTGTCTTTGTTTACTGTGAATTTAATGATGAGACGTTTCGGTCCTCACTTGAATTATAAACAAAGTTGAAACAACACTTGAAGAGTATTATGTTACTTTGATTTGAACAGAGAACTCTAGGATGAAGAATAAACATTCAAAACGAAGAATGTGCAGACTAATATAAAATTAAATTTATTATCATGCTTATGCATAACAAAGAAGGCCTGCATAGCATTCAATGCCTGTAGTAAAACCTTTGGTAAAAAGTGGGGGCCGTGGTACGACCGATCCTCGCATACGGTTCGATTGGGTGGTGGCCTGCACTCAAGAAATCATATAACATCAACAAACTTAGGAAGGTTCAAAGAACTGCTAGCGTTGGCACGACAGGGGCAATAAGATCCTGCCCAACTGATGCCTTAAGCGTTTTTCTGCACCTTCTACCACTTGATTTACATATCAAATATCTAGTATCTTGCAGCGGATTAAGTCTTAAGGAATCAAACTCTTGGGTTGCCAAGCCCTATGGTCACAGCAATATCACAGACTTGATTCCCACGAACATGTTTTCGACTCCCACTGACTACTGCACCCCTACAATGAGTATCAGTAAGGGTTTAAATTTAAATTTCCATCCAGGAAAGAATGGAAAGACGACGTCGTGATGAAAGATTTCGACACAACAAGATGGAGTGTGGTGTTGGTGCAGGAGTCTTTTCTGAGTCTCTATATGTCTCAAGGTTCTTCTGACTACCTGAATTTGCCAGTGTCTTTCAAGCTGAATTTAAAGAAGATCCAAACCAGAACCGAAATGCAGCTATTAATACAGACAGTCAGGCGGCTGTTAAGGCAATTAATTCAGCTAAATCATCCTCCAAATTGGTCCAGCAATGCCAGGATGAGCTTTCGAGTCTGAACACTGATCTTGGTGTCACTCTTATCTGGGTTCCGGGTCACAGTGGCATTGGGGGCAATGAGCGGGCTGACGAGCTGGCCAGGAAAGGATCAGCCCTTCATGGCTCACTTGCGGAAAGAGTAAACATTCCGCTTGGAGTTATGAAGGGCAATATTCTCTCAATTTTTCTCACTAAATCAAACCACAGGTGGAATAGTTTATCAAACTGTAATATATCTAGAAAGATCTGGCCCACCTATAATAAACCCAGCACAATTGATCCAATACGCAAACCCAGGCAAGACATAGCCAGGGTCGTTGCAACGTGTAGCGGATACTGGCCAATAGGAGAGCATGCAGCGAAGCTTGGCATACCTCACAATACTCACTGTTGGAGCTGTGGGGACCAGCGAGAAAAGGAAACAGTATTTCATCTCCTCTGCAAATGCCCCGCTCTGGCCAAAGCTAGAGCAAAATCATTCGGAAGGGCTTTTTACAACGACCTTAACGAACTTTCGGAAATGAAGATCAAAGACTTGACTTCTTTCCTCAACGCGACGAAATGGCTCTAGGACAAATTTCGGCTGCTTTTGCAATCACACCTTCCGTCGATCCCCTATGATCGCAAGACAGTGGACTGGGGTTTTGGCGGGGGTTCGTGCTGCACAGTACCCGGTTGATCATTCGACCAGATCACTTCACGTTCCAGTGCCAGCCAACAAACTGCCTAGTTGGGCAAACTTTGGATGGTGCGGGTGCTGGTCTGGTTGTGTGAGTGATCCACTCTCAGGTGATTCTGCTAAGGCTACTCAGTCTTTCCACAAGCCACAAAATTCTTTCAGCTTTATTCTAAATTCAAATAAAAATGGACGATATCCTGAGGATATTCCACAATCTCCCTTTCAATTCAATCCACAGGTTCTAACGATTTATGGTATCAAAACGGCGCACTTAGCGCTAATTGGGCTATGGGCTAGGCTGCCCGTGGCCGCCATTTCTAACTGTCTGTATCGCAAATCTTCTTTTCTCAAGTTCGAAGACCGCAGCAACGAAAACATCTGTTTTTTTTATTAAAAGAAAAACAAAATTGAAAATAATTGGAGAACGAATATAAATCAGCATGACAGATGTAAGCTGTTTTTGATTTCGCTTAAAGTGATTTCGAAATTATGAAATCGATCGAAATGTGGAACATGGAAAATAAATTCACTCGATTTTCAATTTCGATTTCATTTTCATTTCACGTGATTTCTGGAACCTAGCTGTTAAATTTAAAAAAATTGGTTTCAAACCGTTATCGAGCAAAAATACGATGAGTGCCCAATAATAACCATTTTTGTTTTTACCATACAAATTTCTTACCAAAAAAGTAGCTTTTCCACATGTTAATATCGTCACCCTAAAAGAAAACCGACATAAGTCCAAAAACTTGATTCTTCAGAAAATGAGTTTAAAGTTTTTTAGTTATATGATTTTTATTATTTTTTTTTTTTTTTTAATATTTAGATTAGCTACTTCGACATTTTATTTATTGGAATTCAACAAAATAAATTAAAAAATGTATGACAAAGGTGCAAATCCTCTTTTATTTAAGTAATTTTTCCGGAAAAAAAAATTATGTTATTCTCATAAGCTTTTTTTTTATTTTGAAGTTGGTTCAACACTCATATGGCAACACAATAATGGCATAATTTGATAAAACAAATTAAAAAAATATTTAAAAACGGCATAAGTTTGAAAAGTGTGCCATTGCAAAACACAGTTTTGTTTTAATTTATCAGGAAAAGTGGAAAATTTTGTTTTAAAATATAAAATAATTTATAAAACTTTACTTACATTATTGCAAAAACTGGCCCAACACAAGTTAGTTCTTTTTTCATTGAAATTTACACTTTTGCACATAAAAAACACTTCCGTTCACCTCGAACAACTGGCAGAAACTAAATTATGTCATTGTTGATCATAAACAAACAATGAAAAGGAAAGATGTGCCAATTGGAACAAGGTCCATCTAGCGGGATTCCGAAGTGCTACAATAATGCCTGTTTGATAGAAATATAGAGAATTTTTATTAGTGGATTGGCATCATTAGCTCAAAAGTCCTGTTTTCTCAGTTATGCCGGTTTTTTTTACAACGACGATATGTATCTATAAATTAAATTGATTTTTTCGAATCAAAAGCGTTGGAGCTGTTCTTGAGAATAATAGTATTTTTCGTAGTGGCTAAAAAAAATTAGTTTTGCAGGAGAGTAATTTTTGGTAGGTACCGGTACTTACCTAAACAAAATTAAAAGGAAGCGTGTTAGTATATTACCCGAAAAACACACCAACTTTGTGGAAAATTCTTCAAGACGTTAAGGTGGTAGTAAAAAGGACAGACAGACAGAATTGCGAGACACACTTTTTCGCCTTCCTTCTTTTTAAAATAAAAAAGGTTGATCAAAATCGTGAGTTAAATTTTATCAACGAATCCATAAATAACTTGTTTAACGTTTTGACTCACCGTGACCAATATTTTGCTAGTGCCAATTTCGTACCTACCGCAAAAAATTCTACAAAATGTAATCAAAATTTATATTTTTTCAATTATTATTTATAAATTTCCGACATGGAAAAACATTCTCTAAACATTCTCGTCACGACACCGTGCGTTGGATGCTTTCTATGTAGTTGTCGAGAAAGCATTCGATAGCGTATGAATTGAAGCCTTATCCATAAGCTTCACGTATTTCATTTACCTGCGTCACTAACAAAAATTCGTTTTTCCCTTCTTTCTTCCAGAAAATTCTTCATTCAACTGGACAAGTATAAATCACAAGTGAAAAACATCAAAGCCGGAGTTGCCCAAGGTTCAAAGCTAGGGCTCTTACTTTACAGCCTGATGACAGCTGATCAGCCTATGCCAAATGGCTGCCAAACTCTCCCGTATGCTGATGACTCCCTTACATACGCCACATCGATGTCTCCGCTGCTAGCAGCTGTGTTCAAAGTTGAATACCACATAAACAGACTCTACGCCTACTACAAGAAATGGGGCATCCGGATAAACACCTCCCAAATCGGAGTTTGTGTTCTTCCGGAGACCCAGTGTAGGTAGTCACAGCGCAGCGATCTGCAGAAGCCTGGTTCTGAATCTTCCAAAAAGAACGTGAAGTACCTCGGCGTTCACTTCAATGAGTTGCTAAGGTTCAACTTGCATTCACGAAACTTTTTCAAAAAAGCCAACTGGGCCTTCCACCGACTCCACCCATTGATGAGACGCAGAAACGGATTAAGCCAGAAGATATACTTATGTACCAGCAGCTCCTGCGGCCTGTCATCAGCTATTACTTCCCCGTCTGGTTCTCCATCGGCCATGAAGGAACTTCAAATATTCGAAAGAAAGTTACGACGGATCTACACCGGACTTCATTTCGACCGCCTGCTAATGAGACATCGCAGCAATGAGCGTATATACTCAAAAGCGAACATCATCCCACTGGACAGGTACCTACTCCTTCATGCAAAGAAGCTAGTAGGACACACCAACAGTCACCCAAATGAACTAATGAGAAGGATGGCCACCGAGAAACGACAAACCGAGCCGAGATACCTCAGTATGATAGACATCCTGGATGATAACATCATCACAGACAACAAGCAAGCAGTTTCGTTCTACGCTTAAACTGGGTCACCATATCACCGTGGCTAAACGCCAACCCATCTCCCCACCAAAACCACAACTTGACAACCGGGACGGAACACCTCGAAGGACAATAATGTTAATCGACTTTTAGATTTGTATTTTATATTTTATAATCCTTTAAATTTAAGACATAATATACAATTTGGCCAATAAATGCATAATATTATCATATCTATAACTAGCACATGGAGTCACGCCACCTAGCAGCCAGCGCGTGAAACTTACAATCGAGATAGATTTCTTTTCCGTTTGACGTTCAATGCATTTCCCATAAGAGAAAAACTAAAACAGTTCATAGAAACATTATTTTAACAAATTATTTTTATATGAACGGTTGTTTGTATTATAATTGCAATACAATAACTAAACATGCTAGTTTGCAAATCAAACGTAAAATATATCGAAACTTATTACTAATTTGCTTTATTTTGCAGATGAAATATGTAAACAAACGTGCTTTTTTGTTGTTATTTTCCAAAATGGATGCAAGGCGTCAGTCAGAACGATATCATGTGCGTAGTCAGGTAGAAGTTTAGGGGGCTAGAGTTTCTTATGGAATTAAATAAAACATTAATTTTCCCTTTTGTTATAAGTAAAGAAAGAAGTAGAAATTTCAAAGGTCCACTTAAGTGATCGTAAGAAAAAAATATAATACCAGGAAATTATGTGTTCCACGAATAATTGCGGTTTGCTATTTTTCGATTAGTTTTGTTCACGTTTGCTTTCGTAAAAATAGAATTATAACAGTCAAAAGAGCTCACTTAAGTAAATGTTATAAGCCAACGAAAATTAGTTTTCCAAATTATCAAAAGGAGTCACCTATAATACACTTAAGTGATATAAATCTTCATTTTATTTTTTTGTATTAGATACGCGCAGGTTAATATAAAGTTAATATAAATTATATGGGCGTCATTTGATTTCCCTGTGTTCGTTTATTTTATCCGACCACGTAAGTTTCTTTCTAAGAATAATATTTTAACGTAATTTCGGGCAAAAAAAACTTTTATCCGCCATTTAAGAAAAAGGTTAGCGCTCTTTTAAAGTTAACTCTTCTTAAAAATAGAACTAATTAAGAGTGATCGAGCATGACCTTCATTCATACCTTGCCTCTTTTGTAAACCAAGAAACAAATGTGTAAATAGACAATTGAAAAATATTTGTTTTTAACAAATGATTCACAAGAAGATTTTTATTCAAATAACTTAATTTTACGAACAAACATATTTTTTTAATAATCGTGACTACGCCTCTGCCTTTCTCTTTTTCTAATCGAGTACTTTTGTTGTTGTTTCTGGTTGTAAAGGTGGTGTGTTTACATTTTTCGTTTACAAAGCAAAGCATTTGAGCTATCTATTTTAATATATTTTCGGGTTGATTTATAAGCTTACACATTTTTTGATCCTATTTCAATCATAATATGGATACCCGTTGATATAAATAATTTGGTAAAACTAATTTTCATCTGGCGCTTTTTTCGTTTTCTCTTATGGGAAATACATTGAACGTCAAATCGAAAATAATTCTATCGCCTTTTGAAGCTTAAGCGCTTTAGATGCAGGTGGCGTGGAAAGCAACTTACCAGGTGTTCAATAAATATGCTCTACACATTTCAAGCCTCTATACATGGTGATTCACCTCAGGTGTGACAAAAAGATAAAGCGTGGTAGGTTTTGAGTTGATACAAGAAAAATATCGTATCGGAGGGGGGGGGGGTCTATTTCCCCTCGTTAAGGTGGGAGGGAACAAAAATATTAAAAACAACATGTTATACTTTTTTGTAAGGCAAGAAACACCTTCATTTATTGTCTTTTTAAATAATTTTTTTTGGCAATGGTTTTTGAAATATTAATTTTCAAACTCAAAATTTTGAAAACAAAATTGAAAAAAAATGAAATACATATTAAACTAATTTTTTTCAAAATTCAATGCTCTAACAAATCTTGTTTTTATTCAAACACTAAAAACCGCATGGTTCCAGAACTTTTACTTTTCAAGATACATATGTATGTATATGTATCCTGAAAAGTATGTATTTATATCTGTATACATTACATATACATGAAACCTTCTCACCAAGTTCCATTTGTTAAGAATGTTGGTAATTTTTATTTTAGCTATTTGTTCATTTTTTGAAAGAAGGCACATAAGTAAAATTGAATTATTTAGCTGGAAACAAATGCAAAATTGCTATCCCCTTTAAAGCATAACCCAGAACTAAATGACTATCCCTGTACTAAATCATTTAAGTAGCACCAAAATATAACTCAGCATAAATAAACAAGGTAAATCCCAATTTAAGGACTATCATCTATCAATGTCACATTATGAAGTGATCATATTTTGGATTTTTACCACATGAAACCTGTGTTTGCTGTTTATTCAACCCCATTTTGATATGCCGTTAAATAACTCTATGACACACGTATCCGCATCCGCATATATACAATTCCCAAAAAAAAAAACATGCTGTGCAGCCACTTTGTTTCAACCCCATCTGTCAGTCAGCCACCCACATCATTGTTGCGTTATTGATACTATATTCCTATATTCAATCAAAAATCGATTAGCCGGCCGCCACCGCCGCTTTTCTCTGCGGCATCAAGTTCTCTGTCTATAGTATATCCCGAGCTTTGGCTTGAGTAGGTATATATTGACACGGGCAAAGGACATCAGAACATCGAACCAGAAGGGTTGTTTTGTTGGTCGCATCACAATATTCCATCCCCCCTCGTATTGACACTTGCAGTACGTTCTGGTTATATTGTATGGTAGGTAGCACCTGTAGTATTATGAGGGGGACGAAACGACGCGACGAGGCAAAAAATAATGATTTATGTTTTTTAATTTTACTCAGCTGCTGTTATGAATTGTGTGTGACTAGAATTTCTAGGTCAGTTGATTTGAAGAGGGTTTCGATTTTGCAAAATAAAACAAATAAAATGGTTAACATAGCAGATCTTTGTCAGTGCCTTAAAAATGGGGATAGGGCTTATAGCAAAGCTTTAGCTTTTATAGCGTTTTAAAAAAAGGAACCAACCAACCTTGATTCAGAATACATTTGTTTACAAAAATCGCATCAAAACTAGCCCAGGAAACTATGAAGTGTTTTATTACCAACAAAGCACAGGATAAGGTTTGAATATGCTATCTTGGTGATGGTTGGTTAATTAAAAACCCAATGTATTTTAGATGTACATGTAGATCTCCAAATTTGGGCATTTAATCAAAAACTGACTGTTTCGACGAAATGACATCACAGTGATGCCAAAAATAAAAAACCAAAACGGGTGGCACAACGGCTCATGAAGAACCAGGGTCTAGTGACTCACAACCCGCAACCATTCCTGTGTGCGCCTGTCGACAGGAATGGAAGGGACCTACAGTTTTATGCCGAATCCGAACGGCTAGACGAGGAGCACTTATTCGTGACAAGTGATACTCATGGAGGATTTGTCAATTCCTCACAAGAGGCAGTAGCCCTAAAAAAAAACTTTTTAGCTTTTAGGTGGACGAGGCTAGGAAGCGAACCGAGACCTCCAGCGTGACAGTCGAACGCACTAACCATTACGCTAAGGGCTACTACTACGGTGATGCCAAGCACATTTAAATTTATATAGAACTGAACGATTTAACTTCAAATCAATTTCCAAAAATTAATTTTCTATCAAACAGCGCATCAATTTTGTTCGTTAACATTCAACAAATACCAGAAGAGTGGAGAACCGGAAGCTCGGCTTTTGGTTAATTTTTTTTTGAAACCTAGGAAATTGACAAATAAATTTTTGATATCTTAAAAACCCATTATATAAAAAAAAAAAATAAACATACAAAACTTTTGTACTAAGATAATTTAAAAATTCGAAAAATATACTGTAAGCCCCGCTTATATAATCATTATTTAGACAGGGCTCCGGGAAATTAAATTCCAGGAAATAATGCCAAATGAAAAAAATAAATCATGCCCCAAATACAACAACAACGAAAATTCTGAATTTATTTTTGGAGCGCTATTTCATTTCTTTCAGTCCTTATTTCATTTTTTCCTTGGGGTATAATATCATTACGAAATAAAGCCCCATTGAAATAAGACCTCAACATAAATTTTGGGGCTTAATTTCAATTAATTTTGAAAAAATAATTTGGGGTCTTATTTCATTTTGAAAAATGAACTTGAAAATGCCAAAACAAAATTGTGTTTCAAATCACTAATCGAAGACCTAAAGCTAGCAAAATACCACTTATTGTAGACCCAGCAATAATGCCAACATAACCTTAGGTATAGCTTGAATACTATCCCACGATGGTATAAGAGGAAATGAGGTAGCAGAAACTGCAGCAAAGGAACTCCCACTTATATCTCAGCTAATCAGTAAAATGTGCATAGCTAATGAGCAAGAGGAACTCAAAAGCTCTTGGCTAAAAGAGGATAACTTTGTTCGAAAACACCCTTCAACACACCTCAGAACTCCATACAACAAAATAATCCTTACAAGAGAAGAATCAGAGTCGGAAAAACTTTGTAACGAGTCGAATTTATTTCACAAACGATCCCCCAGAGCAGTGCGAAAATTGTAGAGAGGTCTTCTCAATTTGGCATATTTTTGCTGAATGTCCGATTTCTCGCCTATTCACAAGTACGAACTCAATTGAAGATCAAGCACAGATGGCTGCAATTTTAACTCTATCTGACCTTAAAACTTACCATCGCATTCAAAAGTTACAATCCTACGCAACAAAATTAAAGATGAGTGCCAAGTTAGCAAAACAACATTCACGAATCGAAAAATGGTTAATTGAATAATTTTCCGTTAATTTGGTGTTAATTAGTTGTGCCAATTTCGAATTTGTCGTTCAATGTTTTCTATGTTTTTTGTACTGCTTTCCTGACTTGATATGAAGTTAGCAAAGCGCCCCCTCAGAAAAGTACTTAAAACTCTTTTCATTGAATGATTTATATGTTAATAATTTGGCGTTAATTAGTTGTGACATTTTCATTTTTTTTGTGCTATGTTTTCTATGTTTTTTGTTTGCAAATTTCATTATTCGATGTTAAATTAGCAAAGCAATACCTCAAAATGGGGTTAAAACTGCTTATATTGAATAATTTATTTCTTAATATTTAGTCGTTTATTAGTCCTTAACTAGTTGTGACATTTTTGATTTCATTGTCCTATGTTATTTTGCTGTTTAACTAACTTGATGTCAAGTCAGGAAAGCAACACCTCAAAACGGTATTAAAACTTCTTAAATTGGATAACCTATTGCTTAATAATCTGTCGTTAAATAGTTCTTAATTAGTTGTGACATTTTCAATTTCATCCTGCTATGTTTTCTATGTTTTTTGCTGTTTTACTAATTTGATGTCAAGTTAACAAAGCAACACCTCAAAACGGGGTTAAAACTTCTTATATTATTGTTGCTTGTGTTGCTCTACCAACTCGACATCAAATTAATAAAACAGCAAAAAAAACATAGAAAACATAGCACGATGAAATTGAAAATGTCACAACTAATTAAGGACTGATCAACGACAAATTATTAAGCTATAAATTATTCAATATATGAAGTTTTAACACTTTTTTGAGGTATTGCTTTGCTAAATTGACATCAAACTATTAAAACAGCAACAAAAAAAAAAAACATAGAAACATAGCACGATAAAATTGAAAATGTCACAACTAATTGAGGACTAATGGCCGACAAATTTTATTAAGAAATATATTATTCAATATAACAAGTTTTAACCCCGTTTTGAGCTGTTGCTTTGCTAACTTAACATCGAATAAGGAAATTAGCAAAAAATCATAGAAAACAAAGCACGAACAAATTGAAAATGTCACAACTAATTAACGACTAATTAATGGCAAATTATTAACCTATAAATCATTCACTGGAAAGAGTTTTTAGTAGTTTTCTGAGGGGTGCTTTGCTAACTTGATATCAAGTTAGCAAAGCAACACAAAAAACATAGAAAACATTGAACGACAAATTCGAAATTGTCACAACTAATTAACAACAAATTACCGGCAAATTATCCAATTAACCATTTTTCGATTCGTGAATGTTGTTTTGCTAACTTGATACTCATAATTTAAAGATATTTAAAATTTAATATACATTTTTCTTTTTTTTTCTTTTTTTTTGTATACAAAATAATACATGCACAATGTTCATTATCATGTACGTATACTTTTACATTATAAAGGTTTCCAACCATAATGCACGATATTAAATTGTGAGTCACACCTTAACGTCAAGTTTTTTGCCCAACTTAATTTGACATTTCTTTGTTTCAGTATTTGACAAATTCAACCATGGAGAGGTACACATGTGCAGCGCGTTAAGATTGTTGAAGCCTTTTATACGAAAATGGGCGTTCAAATAAAAATGCATTTCGTGCACTTCGTGATTTGTTGGTCAGCATAATCGACCAAATATGTCACAATCCGTAGAATTGTGCGCAAATTTCAGCAAACCGGGTCTGTAAGAAATGTGAAAACACCAGTGCATGCTCGCCCAGTTTGTTTTGCGGAAAACATTGCTTTTGTTCGCGATAGTGTGGCAGAAGAGCCGTCAACCTCGACTCGTCGTTGTGCCCAACAATTGAACATCTCATACTAACATCACTGATGCGGATTTTGAATAAAGATTTGAATTAACATGCTTACAAGGTTCAATTGACTGAAGAGCTGAAGCCTACTGACAATTTCAACCGTTGTCAATACGCTGAATGGTTGGTTGAACAGACAGATCACAGAAGTGAACGGTGACTACAAAGAAAATCATCTTCAGCGACGAGGCACACTTTCACCTCAATGGATTCGTTAACAAGCAGAATTGCCACATTTGGGCAAATGAGAATCCGCGAGCGATTGTTGAAAAGCCGATGTACCTACAAAGGGTGACTGTCTGGTGCGGTTTATGGGCTGGCGGCGGCGGCGGCATCGGGCCGTACTTCTTCGAGAATGAGGTCGGCCAAGCAGTTTCCGTGAATGGTATTCGCTATCGCGAGATGATAGAGGACTTCTTGTGGCCAGAAATCGAGGATATGGACCTGGACGATATGTGCTCCCAACAAATTAAAAACGACATAAATTATATGGTCTTGCTGCCTTAATGTCTTCAATATAAATAATTTTATTTTGTAAGTTATTGTTGAAAACCATAAGCGAGTAACAGAAGTGCTGACAAAAATAGCGCAAAATTGTACAGGATGAATTCCAAGTATTTTTTAACTGTTTGGGGTGTTGTTTCATTTTTTAAAAAATATTTTAAATTTAAATATGAAAAAAGAAATATTATTTTTGGGCCTTTTTTTCATTTCGGTAGGCCCCATTTGCGCTGGGGCATAATTTCATTATGAAATATTGCCCTAACTCTCTCAATTAAAAAATTAAATAAGGCAACAACAACAACGAACATTCTGAAATTTTGGGGCGTTATTGGAATTGTACAGGATAAAGTCCATGTATTTTTTTAACTGTTTGAAGGTGTTATTTTATTTTCTAAAATAAGTTTTAACATAAAAAAAGCGAATTGGAGTATTCAACCCTGCTCTGATTTTGGTATCGAATTGAATCCGTATACGAAAGTGAATTCCATAGGGATTCAAAAACAGTTTTTTTACACTTTCACAGTAGTCAGTATGCAAACAATTTTTTCTTTCGAAACTGTAAAGGACACAATTTTTTCGTTCGAAATCGGAACAAACAAAATTAATTACAACAAACAAACATAATTTTTTGTAACGAAACTTAGGTCCGCCGTGGATCTTAAGTTAAAATTTCTTAAAAATTTCAATTCTCATAATTTAAACTCAGGCGTCAAAAGTAAAATAAACTTCAAATGTCAAGTCAATAATAAATCCAGTCGAAAATAAAAGCACACTGATTCAGCAAGTTTTGAAAACGAAAAGTATTTCAAAATACCCAGATTTTTAAAACAAAAGGATTTTTCAAACGATCGAAAAATGACGAAATAAGGTGGAGCCTACTTTCATTAATTTTGGGGGATTTGTTTTCAGTTCCTTTGGGTCCTTTTTCACTGGGGTCTAATTTCATTAGGAAATATTGCCCTAATCCGGAGTCTTATTTCTTTGTTGCATTAGTTTCTGGGGCCTATATAAAGACAGAGCTAAAATTGTGATTATAGGCTCATTAGCCGTGATAGGCTCATTAGCAGTGACAAAAATTCTAGAAAATATAGTTTAGATCAACGGAAGTTAAAAGAGATAAGGCCTGCTTAATGGGAGCAGTTGAACATTTTTAAATTAATTTTAATGTTAATTTTAAAAGTTAAATACATATAATGCCCAGTCAATAATTACAAAAAAAGTGCTAAATGCGCAAAGCGCGATGTAGTTTTGCATTTTTGATATGTTGTTGGGGCATGTTAGAGTAGTCTGTAGCTAAGTTTGCAACTTCGTGCTCGCTGCACGAAAAATGAATTATCCGACATTTTCCTTTATAATTTTGGAAATATGCAACTTAGGAAAAAACCATTCACTATCTTCTTGTTTATTATAAAATTCTCTACAAGACCACATTAGTTTAAAATTCATTTGTGTTATATTTGAGTTGCTATCTAACCATGAGTAAAAACAAATATTCTCAAAAACTAAGTAATTTTGAAGCGATCAAAAAATTGGTCAAAAATTGTCCAAGTGTGCTTAGAATCGGCAATCAAATACTCTATAGTATTATAAGACGAAATTCAAAAATTCAATCCAAATCGGTCAAATAGTTTTGGCAAGAAACATGATGTTAACTAAGTGCAACAAGCAATGTTTGCATCATTGCTGTGGTAAAAGTAGGACGCTTAATTTGGCAATTATTTTTGTACACGTACTTGGAGATAGGTTTCATGAGAATTTTGAACATTTTAGAAAGCCACACATTACACTGCATATTTTCTTGGTTAACCCAAAATTTTGTTCTGCTTAAATTATGATAATATGAATTTCTAAATTGTAATTTGAGATTACGTATACTCTGGCGTATACGTACTTTTTTTCAATCTCTAAATTAATAAGTGACCAGTAGACTAAGAGACCCAGACGTACGTTATTTTATCAAAAAGTTAAGATTTTTTCGGCGAACAGATTCAATGGATACTAAGAATCAATTGGTACTAAGAATCTTTAATCCGGGTGCAATTAAGAGGTGGCGAGTTTTAAAGTTGCATGCTTAATTTTTGATAATGTCTTAGGGAATTGTGTTATTTACTTTATTTGGCTATTGCCAGACCTCTACACTGGGGCCACACGTGGGCCAGATACTTAAAATCTGTCAAATTAATCGTGCCATTTACGTTGTAGTTTTAAAGCTAATATTTATATGTTCTATAGGCAACTGATTAAAAATAATTCCGCATCAGCCATACATCTACAGTGGGGCGTATTCATTAGACAGACATTAATAAAAACAGCTTAAATAAGCAAAAAATTACGTTTTAGTAACAAAGAATTATTATTTTGACAGTTTTAAGTTGATGTAAGGCCCCGCTTTAGGTGTGTTGTAGAATATTTGCCCAAGGAAGATAAACAAAAATCTAGGTTTGACAGATTTTTAGTGTCTGGCTCACGTTAGGCCAACAAATATTTTTATGGACTCTTTTGATTCTTCATTCTTATGGTAAAAACGTTTAAAAAATTTAAGAATTTTTTTCGCATGGATGTATTTTATATATCCTATATTACCTGTACTAATAAACTGGTGGCTCAAATGATCACTTAGTCGGATTTTTCTTAGTTTTACGAGAAGGCTGGTTCATTTAGGTACTATTTAATATCTTGAAAAGTAAAAGTCCTACAACCATCCGGTTTGCAGTATTTGGCTACAAATTGGTAAGGGCATTGAATTTTGAAAACAAAAATGCTTCTTAATAACGTGAAATTTTGCCAAAACAATATTTTGAACCTTTTTTTTTAAATTTTGAGTTCAAACATTAATACATACTTCAAAACTATTAATTGAAAGAATTTTATTTAAAACAGTTATGAAAGAAGGGATCTCTGGCCTTAAATAAAAGTATAACAGGGCATTACCGCTGTTTTTTATTAATTTGTTTTCTGTTTTAAGTACATTTTTTTTTCGAAAATTGACCCTCCTACCTAAAAACCGCCACCACACACACTTTCGATTCATATATTTTTTTTTTGGTTCTTTTTCGCACCTCGAAATTTGCTGTGGGTTCTTGGTCTTCTAGTAAAAAGAAGAACATTACGGCTTACTGATAATTTCAGCTTATCTTTTCATCTTCTTACGATTTTATTAGTTTGTGTTTATTTTTTTTTTTTTATGTTTAAAAGTAATTCTTCTGGAACCATTGTTTTTAATATTTGACTAAAGAAAATAATTATTGTAAATATTCAATGCATGAAATCTAAAATAGTACTTTGCCACGTAAAATTTCCAAAATATCAATTCTAAAACAATTTCATTTTAATATTAAAATAAAAGTGTTGCCGATGGTTTTAAATATTTTTTTTTTAATTTAAGCCATTTTTGTTTTGCCCCTGCTGGCTTGGAGAGGGAGGAAAATAGGCCTCTTCATCCATATACGACTTTTTTTTTTGGTCTCTACCCAACCTACATGTTATAGATTTTTGTCACATATTATACGAATCACCCTGCATTAAGTGATGGTTTTACCTGCGATACATACTTAGGTACTCTATGGTCAGTTATAATTTCGTTAAACAAAACAAACTCAACTCAAGATTTGTATTCCTATTACCATAATAAAGAAGGCGACAAACATGGATCTCGCAATTCAGTCGGCCTATTCTTGCAGATGCTAAACGGATTTGCTTTAAAATTAGTATTACCTAGTGTTTTCTTGGGTTATGCCCACTAACTTATTTGATTTTTTAGTACCAACAATAACGGTACCTGCCATACGGTACTGCCAAGTAAGTACAAAATTTATTTGTCCTAAAATTAACACTATTCAAATATTATATAATATACCTCCATAAATATGTACGGTGTGGATAATAAAACATGCTCAAAAAAGGGTTTTGTAAAATATGACCCCCATTCGTGGGAGATCTTTAGTTTTTTTTCTCTGAAATAAAACATTGATTAAATCCTCTGTCATCAAAAACCATCTTCTTTTGAAATAATTTCCTTCTACAACCACTCAATCCCTCAGATTGCACACATAGCAAGAGCAGCGCATGCATAAATAATGCTGTGTCGTTGTTCATCACTGGCAATTTACGTATATTGGCCAAGTAAACAAAAAGGGTTATTGAAAAATAAGGGTACACGCAGTCGAAGCCGAATCGCAGGCAATTTCTTTCCCGCAATCTCGCCGCCCGCCCGCTACCCGGATAAAGGAAGACATTTGAACTGTAAAAAGGATTTTATCTCGATAAGATATATAAAATTAAAGTACCTCACAAGCAGAAACGAAATAACGACAACTCATGGCCATGGCATACACATAGCACTCCATCTCCTTCCCATGCCACACACATTTGAAAGATTCATCATCTTAACTCTTTCCATCAGCATATAAGAGCAATGCTGTAACTGTGTCCCCGCACCCCAGCCACGTTCTCAAGCACCAAGAATTAACATTTTATCATTAAAAGTATACCCGCAAGACGGTGTGGTGGTCTTTTGATTCAACCCCAACCCCCCACTTTTGATACACGTTCGTTCATTTTAGTGCATAGTGACTGTGATGCCTTGAGTGCTGTGCTCAGCTGAGGAGATTTAAAATGGAAAATTCCTGGGGGTGGCAGTTCGTCTTCTGTACCTACTCAAAAATTAACAAAGAGAGCAGGAGTATTTATCTATCTAGCTATCTATCTAACATAAAAACCAAGATTGGATTTTGATGTTTAAAATTGGAAAATGCCTTCGGCTTGACATTATCCTCGGCCTGTGTACATTTAAATTTTCCAAATTCATTCGGGAGTAATAATGGTTACTGTGTTAAATATGTACTTCTCGTGGTAGTGGTGATAATGATGGTAGAGCAATACCTCGGGACTATGATAAGAATTCGAAGGACTTGAATGGTTGGTTCGTACGTATAGCCAAGAGGTTTCATCTGATGGTCCTTATAATGTTTGATAGAAATAGAATGATGTGCTTTATGGTTGAGTTTTATGCTTGTAAATAATCAATTGTCATTTGGGGAGTTGTAAAAAATGTTGGCGTGCAATACTGAAGATGGAATAAAAATAAATAATTAAATAATATAAAAGATAGACTTTGCCAATACCGATAAGACTGTTTTTATTTTTACTTAGAATAAACGCTTAATATTTAGTGTTCTAATCTAAGTGGAGTATCGCTTGTTCTAGAAGAGCGTCAGAAACTCAAGATATCTTAAGCTGTTTTAGCATTTAATATTACCTATATAAAACGACACTCTTTATGGTCGATTAATGATCTCAAAGCTTTAATGCAGATGAAAAGTGCAGTCAAATTGTCTTTCGAGGTACCAGTTTCAGGAAAAAATATAGAAGTTTTTTGTCACTCGTTTTTTTATGTTTAATGGTCGCTGAATCCAAATTTCAACTTTGCTTTTTCAACGCGCAAAAAAAAGGTACAATCTAGTTTTCGACAGGGCACTAGAAAGTTTAACATGGCTAATGAAATATGGCCCTAAGCATAAAATGAAAAATGGGCCCAAAAATGTATATGGGATACAACAAAAACAAAACAGATTATAATTTGT
Organism: Melangyna quadrimaculata; assembly: GCA_949320155.1. Classification (NCBI taxonomy): domain Eukaryota; kingdom Metazoa; phylum Arthropoda; class Insecta; order Diptera; family Syrphidae; genus Melangyna; species Melangyna quadrimaculata. The sequence goes on along the minus strand of OX439484.1, from coordinate 82,897,741 downwards.
AAATTGAGACCATTTTTGATGGTTTTTTGACCTTTTTTTTCATTTTTAATTTTGGGGGGAAACCAAAATACATAGGCACCTGCCTATGTACGCGATTGAGTCGCGTGAGCGGGACATAGGATCCAAAAAGGGAGTTAAGTCCTTGAACCCGCGAAGCGGTCGTGGCAAGGTTCTTTTATTTCTCTCCCAAACCTACACAAAACAGTTTTTATTATCTCTCCCAAACCTACACAAAACAGTTTTTATACGATTGTATCTTTTCTGTTGTTGTTGCTTCTTATATTAATTTTGGGGCAATTTTTCATTTTTTATTTGAGGTTATTTTTCATATTTCCATTTTTAAAATGGGGCCATTTTTCATTACGAAGAAAGTCACAAATTTGGGGCCATTTTTCATTCATATCAAATTTCATGAAACCGTTTTACATAGGTTCTGATAAGGGGCTAGCAAGGGTTTGAAAAGGCTAGAACAAGGGCCTTGGCGATTATGAGCCCTTTTGCCTTGTCAGACAAAAAACTAAAGTTATCTTATGTGGGACTTGATCTCGCGATCTTTTTCTTGTCAGTCCGATGCACTACCCACTCTACTGGGCTAACTTGCTTTAAAAAAAATCAATGTAGAAAGTGAAAATGATTCAAAATAGCTTTTAACGGCCCTTAGTCCTTAAAAATTGGCGTTTCGTCCCGCCGTTCTCACTTGGACTCTTCAGTTGACAGTGAGGGCCTTGTCAAGACGCAATTTTTATTAAGTTCAGTCCAGCTTACACAGAAAAAAGTGTCGAATGATACTGAAACTGCATGGTGCAACTCTGGTTTTTGCGTAAAAAAGACAGAGGGCTTCATGAGTGTTTGAAAAGTTTCCCCCGTCCAAATTTTTGGTACTGAAATCCAGCAAGGGGTTTACCTAATATCTGACAAGTTGTCCTCGTCCAGATTATCCCTGCTGAAAACTTACTATGGCCTTGCCCAAACTAGACATGAACTTGAAGAAGCCGAGTTCTTACGGATATGGCTTAGCAGCGAAAATTGCAAAAACACCAAATATTTCCACCATTTAAAGTTTTTTTTTGCCAAAAAGCCATACAAAATTCACTTTTTGAATGGTCTAGCGTAAAATGCCATCATTTCATGGCGCTCTACCCGTTGCAGTTTTTGGCCAACATGAGTGATTTAGGTATCAAATTTGTAGAAAATTTAATTGTGTTAATGCAAAATCTAACATTTTATGCAATTTTAATCATAGTTTTTGAGTAACAAGTAACGTACAAACTGTTTTCTAAAAACATAGACATTTTGATCTTTATTCAGCGTTCTCTAGTGGCCAAACCATTTATGTTACAAACCCAAATTGGCAACGTTTTTTTGAAGAAAATGTTATGATATATAAAGTGTAGCAGGTACTTTTATCTTAAAAGTGAATAGATGTAATACTATTTGGCAACAAACTGAAAAAAGATCGAACATTTTAAGAATTTTTTACGAGAACAAAAACAAAAACGAGTGAGTAAAAAACTTCTATGTTTTTTTCCTGGCCTAAATACCGTTTTACAGGACTAATAAGTTAATCGAATGATCTGAATTTAATAACAAATCATAATCAGAAGAAATTCGTTCTGTCACGATTCAAAAAAGCCTTGAATTAAAATTCATTTGACCACAATTTATTTTGTCATTGAGATAAATCAGAAACATCTATTCACATTCAACCACTTCAAAAGGTTCACGCCAAGGATTTGGATTTACATAAATATCAGAAATTGTTCCCCGCAGAGAAAGAAAACCTTTGTTCAAAGGAACTGGTTTGGGTTTGAGAGGAGCTTCAGCAATCCAACTTTGCCAAGCTTTAGTTGCGTTTTGCTTTCGTTTTTCTTCCAATAGCTTCTGTTGCTCTCTAATTTTTAACATTTGATGCCTTTTGCGTCGCTGTTCTTCCAATTTTTTTTGCTCCCAAGCTTTTCGATTACTCTCAGTGTCATCGTGAGTTTGACAAACTTCTCGATATTCTTGCAGTTCTGACTGAATTGATGGTTTATCTTTTGGTTGGATTTTATTAGCTAACCATTCTTGGTATTTTTGTTCAGAAAGTTGTTTTCTGTCATCAAGTTGGCGTTGACGTTCTTCTTCAATTTCTTTTTGTTTTAATTGTTCGTATGACTTAAGTTTCCTACAAGTAGTTGAAAAAAATTGGCTAGTACAGAAAATAAGCGTGATTCGCAAAAGGAGATATCGGAGATATTAGGCACGGTCAGGAAAGAGAGATATCCGAGATTTTGCTCTGTTAAACATTATTTCTTAGGTGTTTTGACAGTCAAACTGTGATTTTTTTCCGAGTCCCTCCGAAATCCCTCTTTCCTGACCACGCCAATTGCTCCGACAAAAGCTGAGCAACTGAATCCCAGTTTTTTTTTTCCCTCAGTATTTTGACAGCCGAACGGAGATTTTTTGCTCAGCAATCCTGTTTTAAGGTATTGAGATTGCTGAGGCCCTCCGTTATCTCCTTTTCGTTAACACGCCTAACGAAACCTCAGAAGTCTCACTGTCAAAAATACAAAAGTAAAGAAAAACTCGGATTTACTTCCTCATGTATTTTGACCGTGAGAACTCACAAGATTTTGTTTTGCTTGAGTATTTTTGATGAGGACTCTTAGATCTCATTTTCCTAAACATCCCTATATTATTTTATTTAATGAAATATACAGGGTGTCCCATTAAGGATGGTCCAAACTGAATATGGTGATAGGCCTTTCAGAATTTGGTAACTTGTAATAAGAAGATGAAGAAATTTAAATATTAAAATATTGAAATTACTTCTGTTTTAAGTGGAGTGAATGAATAAAATTCAATTAAAAAGTACAAGTGACCTCAACTCCAGAAATTATTGTGTTTCGCCCAAGGTATAACAGTGGGCTCTTCAGTCAGTCTGTTATACCCTACTAAGACACAAATTTTGGTCGATGTTTACCGACTCTTATAAAAATCACAGCAAAAAGATACTGTGAATTTTATTATTCTAGGGGAATTTGTTTAAATTCGTGCACCCAGAAAATAAATACCCGTGGTCAGGTTTTTTATAATAAGAAGATGAAGAAATTTAAATATTAAAATATTGAAATTACTTCTGTTTTAAGTGGAGTATAACAGACTGACTGAAGAGCCCACTGTTATACCTTGGGCGAAACACAATAATTTCTGGAGTTGAGGTCACTTGTACTTCTTAATTGAATTTGGTAACTTGTTTTGAAAATTTAAAAACAACTTTACATTGAACCAGTTTGTTGCGCACCCTGTCCATAATTGACTTTTGTTTTTTACAATTTTTACACTTAAACTTTGGCTTATAGCTTAGACTTATTTTACTGAATAAAAAAATTTTCATTTACATCACCATTTGCCTATAAACTAAAAGATAAACTTGAACTTTGACCAAACTTAATTTTTGACCTCAATCTTCTTAAGAGCTCCATGAATAAAATTCGTATGACACAATACATGTTTTATCTTCCAAAAATATCCCGTTTTTTTTTAGTTTTTAAAAAAGTATAAAACTTGCTAAGGTGGTGCTTAGATAGAATGTTATAACCGTTTGAATCCAATAAAACGGATTGAAAATAAAAAAAAAAATAAAACCTTTTTGTTCAAGTATATCGATAAAATTAAAATATCTTTTCAAATATATATCCGACAAAGCTGAATTTTGGTGGAGAGCTTCATTTTGATGTCTTACGCATTTTTTAAATAAAAACCTTAAATTTGGGCATGGACTTTCGATTTTGTAGGGTGAAAGGGGAAAAGTCCAGTATTTTTAAAGATTTCTCGAAAACCATCATGTTTCTTTAAGAAATATCTTTGGAAAAATTGTGGCTTAGACTTATGGATTTTGAGACAAATGAGCGCAAATGCAACGGTGTGGAAAATATTTTCTCCCTGTTTTTCCAAAATCTCTTGCTCCGGCGAAAAAAAGTGTTTGATCTTTTTTGTGTGGAATTTTAATAGCTACCGTTTTTCCAAAGACAGTTCTTAAAAAACCTGATGCTTTTCGGGAAATTTTCAAAAATACTGGAATTTTCCTGTTTCACCCTAAAAAATCGAAAGTCCTTGCCCAAATTTTAGGTTTTTTTAAAAAATGTGTAAGACATCAAAATGAAGCTCTCCACCAAAATTCAGCTTTGTCGATATACTTGAACAAAAATGTTTTATTTTTGTTTTCAACCTGTTTTATTGGATTCAAACAGATATAACTTTCTATCTAAGCACCGCCTTAGCAAGTTTTATACCTTTTTAAAAACTACAGAAAAACAGAATATTTTTGAAATATAAAACCTGTATTGTGTCATACGAATTTTATTCATGGAGCTCTTAAGAAGATTGAGGTCAAAAATTAAGTTTGATCAAAGTTCAAGTTTATCTTTTATTTTGTAGGCAAATGGTGATGTTAATGAACATTTTTGTATTCAGTAAAATAAGTCTAACTATAAGCCAAAGTTTAAGTGTAAAAATTGTCAAACAAAAGTCAATTATGGTCAGGGTGAGCAAAAAACTGGTTCATAGTAAAGGTTTTTGAAATTTCGAAGAATATCCGTTACTCGAAAACCGTTATGATTCGGTATGAATAAGTTACCAAATTCTGATAGGTCATGAGCTGGCCTTCAACCGGTTTCAGTTTGGACCATCCTTTACGGGACACCCTGTATTCGTTTCCAAAATCTCAGAACATTTTCAGGATTGCTTTCTCTCGGCCAATTTAACATTCAGATTAATTAGTTGATACACAAATAAAATGCCATCTTTTCATCCCCACAAAATTTAATTTTGTTCATGAGAAAGTAGGACTGAAATATCAGCTTTTTCTTCCAAAAATACTGTCAGTATTTTGGGTAGAAATTGCTTTTTTGAGAAATTTACATTGTAGGAAAAAAAATCATCTTTTTCCTCAAAAAATTAACTTTTTTTTATGAGAAAGTATGGGCGAAATATCAGCTATTTCGTCTTAAAATACTGTCGGTATTTTTGGTAGAAATTGGTTTGTGGAGAAATCTTCATTATATAGTTTAAATGTTGATTAGATCACAGAAACATGAAATTGTTTCTTTTATAAAGTCTTTCACTCGACTTTATGTAACTTACTTTTTACCCGAAAGCCAATTGCCGAAAGCATTTGGTTGAGATATTCGGCTTGCTTCGCAGGTTTTTTGAACAGTGTAACTAACGCAAGGTGCGCTATCTGTTGATGGCATCGTTTCTCCCGATGAATTTAAATCTAATGGAGGGATTATTGACGGATGAACATCGCCCAGACTTTCCATACTGCTATCAATCTTCGTACTGTAAACAGCTGAATTTATAAATCTAAAATAATAAGTGATGGGATTTCATAACATCTTGGTTATAACAGTAACAATCTTGTAAAAAAAAACCTTGTATAAACCCCATCTAGGCTGGATGCTTGCCGGGAAGTAGTTGATGCTCTATCACTTGTAGTGTTGGAACTTAGATAGCACTGTGTGTTATATCCTGTACATAATTTTGGGCGATCAATTTCAACACCGATGTCATTAACACTTTTTGAAGAAAAGGCCATAATTATTAAAGATCTTGAAATTATTGTTTGTATTTTTGTTTTTGATTGTATAAAACTTAAAATTAATCAGATTTTTAATTGAAATTATAAAAAAGGCTATCTACTTGTATATTAAGTTAAAAGTCAGTGCGAGCTATATTTATTGAGTTGGGAGTTTTGCATCAAACTCTGTTATAGAAAAAAAAATGGTATGGTGTGGTATTCGTATTGGATGAATCACTTCTTCGCTCAATAAGTAATAATTCAAGTCGTATTGTTCAATTTAAGTAGTATTGGATGGTTTCAGATCTGAAATTAGTTTTGTCTCAAACTTTGTGTCTCATCTTTTTAAATCAATTTATAGCCAAATGACAGTACCCTCGCAGTTTCATACTCAATTCCAAATAGTACAGCTCCCTGTTCTTACAATGTGGAGCTGAATAAATGCAAATATGATGAGCATATTGAGCTCTGATCTCTTCTTAACGTTTTCGTTAATTGGGGCATCTTTAATAGAATGGAATTCAATGCTACCAAAATTCAAAACTGTTTACGGCCGTTAAAGTGGAATATACCCCTTTGGAAATGGGGCAACTGAACATCTTCTGATTATATATAGGTATCTGCATTACTGAACACTTTTTGCCGAACGATCACATATAAGATCTTGTAGCCCGGGAGGCGACCGTAAGATTACCTATCTCATCGCGGATGTCAAAATATCTAATCGATAGCTCTTGGGTACATGATATCAAAACCGGTGGTCGGACAAAGGTTTTCAGGTGCCATGGGTTCGAAAAATGGTAATTTCTGGTGCCATTTTTGATGGCCAACCTATCTCATAGATGCAGTCACAAATGGGGTATCAAATGAAAGCTAGGACTGTCCTCTTTACGAAACCAGTGGTCGACCAGCTTTTTTCTGGTGATTACCACGAGTCCGACCATTTTTGTAACAACAGGTGTTGTTTTGCATTTTGCATCTTTTGTATTGAAAACGATGAAAAACTTTGTCAGAAAGTTAGAATATCAAAAAATAGCTAAGACCATTTTCTATGCTAATAATATAAGATGGATAGAAAAAAGTTTGCTTAGGTAGGTCCTTCAAGAGTATTTTTTGAATTTTTATACGTATACAAAAAAAAACATTGTTTTTAATAACATTTTAACGATTACGAACCCAAAGGTCCTCTGGATTTCAAAATATGGGGTATCAAATAAAAGCTTAGACTATTTTTGTTATGAAACCAGGGGTCGGACAAACTTTTGTTGGATTATACCACCAGTCCGACCACTTTTATGAATGATGATATTTTTGTTTCACCTTGCGTTTTACATGTTAAAAATATCTAAAACCATATCAATTATTTACCAAAGTAGCATCAAAGCATAGCTAAGACTGTCTTGTATGGTTATAAAAGTCATCGGCCTGCTTAACCAGTTCACTCAACAGCTTTTTTAATATTTTTACTATAAAAACAACTTTTTTGTAGGCCTTGTTTTTGACTGTGTACTAATCCATAGGTTCTTCGTATTTCAAAAAATGAGGTATCATATCGAAGCTAAGACTATTTTCTTTAAAAAACCAGTTGTTTGGATAGACTTTTATTGGAGTGTACCACGGTCCGACCACTTTTATGAAGTAAGGTTTTTTTGTTACTTTGCGCTTTATGAAAAAATTATCAAAAAATTGGCAAAAGCATCGTTATATTCTTAATAAATAAATTGGGCACACATAAGTCTGCTTTAATTCTTAATTTAACATTTAAGTAATAACAATAAGTTTTTCTTACATGTCTTATTTTGAGCGATATCTTACCATTGTCTTCTTTTTTCGACATCAACTCTAATCTAAGAATATCACCTATATAAAATAAATAGTCACACAGACTTGTGGTGGTAGGTCCGGCCGCTTTTATAAAAAAAACATAATTTTCTCTGCTTTTTACCTGTTGAAAATTATCAATAACAATTTCAAAAAGTTACGTTAATGGTATCAACAAATAGCTTAGACTGCATTCTATGCTAATTATAATATTATATATTATATATTATTATGTGACCTTTTACAATTGAGGTCTAGCTGAAACCCTTCTGATTAAAGGTATGTGCATTACTGACCAACTTTTGTGGAACCCTTTATAAGAAATTTTTAGTATTTTTTTAAACAACCGTTTCAAAGATATAATTATTTCCAAAGTTTGACAAAAATTTCTGTTTTTTTGTAAATTTTACTTTTAATTGACGAAGTTGACGAAAAAAAACTAACGCTCAATTTGTCGACCATACTATCCTCTACAAAAATATTATAACTACATATTTTTTCCATACAAGTCATAAGATATTGCTACTTCAATAGCGTCAAAAGTCAAGTCAAGTCAGGTTTTTTCTATAGATCGTTCGCATTAACAATTAGTACTTGCCATATACGTTTAAGAGTAAAGTTTAATAGTAATACCCATAAATCAAATATTTTTGGCATTTTATGTTCTTATTCAAATAGCTATATTTTCTAAATTCTTGAATGTAGAAAAAGGGATGTATGTATAAGAATATATTTTTTGTAGAAAATTTTGTGGTCTAAAGACTGTATCTAGACTACTTTTTGATATCATTAACGGTTTAGCAGTTATACTCAACAAAAAAAAACAATAATTTCGTCAATTTTTTGTTTTCTTAATAGCTATATTTTCTAAATTATAGGTCGTAGGAGAAAAAGTATGGATAGCTCTAACAAAAAAAAATAATTAAGAGTTCTTAAAACCACAAGGCCTTCCGAGCCTTATTTGTGGAACTGTAGGCATCCAAAGTCATCCAAACTTTCAAAACTCAAAAAAATCGAAAATAATGGATTTACTTTGAATTAAGATATCTTTGCAACCAGACCTTGTAGAATGTTCTTGTCTTCAGCTATTTGAATTAAGATATCTTTGCAACCAGACCTTGTAGAATGTGCTTGTCTTCAGCTATGGATATCTCTTTAAAAAAAGTTTTGAAAACCGGAATGACCTTCGAGCCTCATTTGCGGAACTGTAGGTATCCAAAGTCATACAAGCCTTAAAAACTCAAAAAAAAAAAAAAAAAAAAAATACTTTGAATGCAAATATACAGAAAACTAGATCTTATATAAGGGTTTGCTTTGGATTTGCTGATTGCATGTGATAAAAAATTTCTATAGATATATTATGGAATAAAAAGCTGCTGGATTGTTGGCTGCGATTTCATTTCTGTTGCAAATATTTGAAAGCAAAGACACACAAAAATTACTTTTATCATCAATACTATTTTTTTAAGCTTTAATCCCTTCTTTCATAAGACCTTACACCCAAAAAATTCTCAGACTCTATAATTGTCTTCAGAGTCATTCATTACATTAAAATTTCATAAGAAAAACAACATTTTTCTTTAAAAAAAAAACACACACATTATGTAAAATTCAACTGAATCATAAAACTTAATACACAAAACACATTCATGAAAGAACACCACACACATTTTACTCTTAAATATTTCAAATTCCTTAAACTTGTACGCTGCTGTACGGCCAGAGGCAGAGAATATCTTTTCAAATGTTTATGGTCAAGAAACTTTACTTGATATGCCATTCACAAAGTACATATTTGCACACATTATCTCCCAAGTATACGGTGGATGAAATGTGTATAAGATCCTTACCCCTATGTACAGTTCCCATATAACTTCAGGTCACCATCACTATCGCCAACATTAAGAAACCCACAAATGAATCCAATCCAAATGATGCTGATGATAAAATCCAAGACATTCTCATTCCATTCTATACGGAATGCAGATCCTTTCATTTAATACCACATGAATACTTTTGAAGAAAATTTCCTGTTTTTTTTATTTTAATTTCTGGAACTAAATTTTCTAATGGAATTCGCCTAGCTAGCATTGAATAGCTGAATGAAAATCCTATGATGTGGTTGGCTTGGTTCCTCTGGTCTTTTATCTTTATGTTCATCTCCAGGAATCTTGTACTATTGGAAATTAAATAAATTAAAGAATATCTACATGCATTTCATACATACAAACACAGATGTAAGAATTTCTCATACTATGGTGATTTCAAGCAGAAAAATTCAAATTTCAGAACTGTTACTAAAAATATAAAAAAAGAGAAAAAAATTAATAATGATTGTAGAGGTGAAAGGGTTTAAAACATGTTTGATGACTCTTTGACATTATGTCTTCTATTATTCATTATGTCAATGGGCCTATACTTAATTTGTTTTCTATATTTCGATACACTGTTAGAAAAACTAAAAATATGAAATCCTAGAATGGAATAAACTTCACCTTCTGTTTTAAAAAAATGAATGGCAAGCCATTGCAAATAAATGATAACATTTCAAAAACTTTATGATACCGATTTTGGGAAGAAGTGCATAAAAAGTAAAAAAAGTACAAACAGAAATGTAGTTTTTCCTATTTTTATTTAGTAATATGAAAGACAAAAAATGAGTACATTTTTTTAATACATATAATATCATTTATTGTATACAACTTGGAAGAACTGAATTGTAAAATTGAAACAAAGAAACAAAAACAGTCCAGCAATTATTACGACATAAACTGAAATGACCCAAAAATTAGGTATTTACAGCCTTATGCATAAACGAATTATAGCGAGTGCATAGCGCTATGCACTCTTTATAATGCCTCTGAACGCAAAAACCTTATTCATAAACTTATGCAACGTTGAATAGAAGCAGCATTAGCTAAACGCGTTTAGAGGTTGTTTAGAGCCTACATAAGGGTGGTTTAGTATTGGAATGTCACTTTGACTCACACATAACAATAATGTACAGCAAATAGATAGACATTAGGGGGGCGCTTATTTTCGCAATCTTTGAGGTGTTGAGATATCACTTTCAAAATATATTATAAAATTAAATACAACAATTAATAATGTTGGTTTTGTTAATTGATTGTACATTTTTGTTGGGATATTGTTTAAAAAAATAAAGAATATTTTTTTGTACAATTTTTTTTATAGAAGCTGCTTGATTAATGTTCAAAATTTAAAGGTTTTCCATCAAATCTTATAACTTTTGTAAATACTCGACGGCATGCGTGATTTAAATAAAATTATACAAGGAATCACCTTTATCACTTTCACGGGAAAATACAAATGAATTTTAACCATAACAAAATAAGCATAACCCATTTATTTTTCTCCTCAACATAAACATCACGATGTGAGTAAATGGAACAATTCATGGAATAAATCAAAAATGACGTATTTTTTGTTTCAAATATTTTTAATTTTATTTGCGACCACAAAAAACCAACAAAGTAACTGGATAATTATAATAATATTAAAAGAAATTAATAAAAAAAAACAAAATGAATCCAATCGCCAACAGAATTAGGAACTTCTGTTGATTTCTCACACAGCACACACACAGCTGGGTCTCCTTTGTCAGTTTTGAAAGTAAAGCGTAATAGATTTCTCCTTTATGGTTCTAATTTTGACACAAGCTCATTATAACTATAATGGGTTAAAAAATATTTAATGCATAACAATTTATGCAACGTTGTATAGTGGAAACAAAAATCTTTATGCAGTGCATAACTATTCATCTGTAGGGCGGATTCTAATGAATACGGCTGTTATAGTTTAATTAACGTGTGTTTTAAATTTGTTTTAACAATTTTTTTTTAATATAATGCTGTGCTTATTTCTGCGTAGTCTGGGATCGTTTTGTTTTCCTCCCACAGTTACTTACTTTACTTTTGCTGGCGCTCACAGCCCAGGATGGGCTTCGGCCTCAACTAACAAGCCCCTCCAGCCAGCTCTGTCCCTAGCTAGCCGCTTCCAGTTGCGCACACCGAGTGCTTTGATGTCGTCATCCACTTATTTGCGCCACTTGTTACGGGTTCTTCCTCTGCTGCGCACCCCTTTGGGGTTGGATTAAGACTCGTCGGGCAGGTGCGTTGCTGTCCATACGCTCCACGTCCTCAGCCATCTCAGCCACTGTATTTTCAGCTTTTTGACCAGGTCAACGTCGCTGTAAAGCCCGTATAGCTCGTCGTTGAATCTTCTCCTCCATACTCCTTCGATACACACTGTACCGAAAATCACACGAAGAAACTTCCTTTCAAAGCACCCTAGCTGCTTTTTATCCGAATCTTTCAGTATCCATGCTTCTGACCCATAAAGCAGGACCGGGATGATTAGGGTCTTGTATAAAGTCTCCTTGGTTCGCTGAGAGAGGGCCTTTTACTACTTAAATGCCTTCTTAGACCGAAGAAACAAGGTTGGCAAGAGTAATTCTTCGCTTGATCTCTGCACTGATGTTATTCTGCGATGTAATGGTGGAACCCAGGTAGACAAAGTCCTTGACAACTTCGAGGTTATATCTTTCCATCGTGATATTTTGCCCGAGTCGACGATGTTGAGATTCCTCTCTCGATGACAGCATATACTTCGTCTTAACCACCAATCTCATTCTAGCCGCCTCCGATTCAATGCTCGCAAATGCTCTGCCACAGCTCACTTCGATCTGCCGACAATGTCTATGTCGAACGGACTTTTGATACATTGTACCGCTGGTGTTGACATGTGCGTTGCGTACTATGGCTTCAAGAACGATGTTGAATAGGTTGCATGATAATGCGTCGCCTTGCCTCAATCCTTTCTCAACATCAAAGGAATCGGTGGTGTTCTTACCAATATTGACGGAGCAGCGAGATTTCTCTATCCTGCACGGGCGGCCGAGTTTGGCAGGGATGCCGAGACTCGACATGGCTCTGTATATTTCGTCCCTTTTCACGCTATCATACGCGACTTTAAAATCGATAAAAAGGTGGTGTGTATCGATCTGGAATTCCCGGGATTTTTCTAAAATCTGTCGGAGTGTGAACAATTGATCGACGGTTGACTTGCCTGGCCTAAAACCACACTGATCAGACCGTTGACAAAAGGTTTTAAGCGGTCAAACACGAAAGTCGACAAGATTTTATAAGCGACAGTGACGTTCAGGAGACTATTTTCTCTGTAGTTGGTACATTTCAGAACATCTCCCTTCTTATGGATGGAACACACTATACCGAGGTTCCATTCATCGGGCATACTTTCATCCGACTAAATTTTGCAGATGAGCTGGTGTATGCTCCTAGCCAATTCATCTCCCGCTGATTTAAATAACTCGGCGTGTAAGCCATCCGCACCAGCAACCTTGTACGACTTAAGTTTGGATATCGCCAACCGCACTTCGGTTAGGTCGGGTGGACGGAACTCTTGACCATTATCGTCCAAGTTGAATGGAGCGTTCTGCCTATTAGCGGCATCTTGGCTGTCTTCGCCATTAAGCAGTCTAGAGAAGTGTTCTTTCCAGATCCTCAGCACTGACTGTGTGTCTACTACCATATTCCCACTCTCATCTTGGCAGGCTTCCGTTCTAGCCTTGCATCCTTGGGTGGATCGCTTCACCCTCTGATAAAATTTTCGAACATCTCCCCTACCGCTACAACCCTCAATAGACTCTACCGCCCGCTTCTCAGCTCGCTTCTTCAGCCCGTAGAGCTCCCGGGCTGCTCTCTCAGCAGCTCTTGTTCGAGTCTGCAGCATTGCCTGGTAGGCCTCGTCCTTAGCTGCATGCGCTAGCCGGCACTCTTCATCGAACCAGGGGTTTCGTTGTATTCGCCTAGTGAAACCCAGCACATTAGAGGCGGCACTTCTGATGGCTTGTTGACAGAGTTCCCACTGGTCCTCTGCACTTGATGCTGGTGGCGGACCTCCTGTGAGATTAAGAGTTACGTGGTCTGCAAAAGTTCTGGCGGTCTCTTGAGATTTAAGCTTCTCGACATCGAATCTTTTCACAGCATCTGCTCTGCGTTGTCGCGTCATGGATATCCGCATGCGTAGTCTAGCTACCACTAGGTAGTGATCCGAGTCAATGTTGGCCCCTCGGAACGTTCGGACGTCCAAGATACTGGAAGCATGTCTCGCGTCTATCGCAACGTGGTCGATTTGGTTGACAGTTAGTTGATCACGCGACCTCCAAGTCCCCTTGTGTATATTGAGGTGTGGGAAGTAGGTGCTTGAGATGATGACATTTCGCCCCACCGCAGAGACTGCCAGCCTGTGTCCTCCGACTATCGAATCAAAGATGCCCTCCTTTCCGAATCTTGCGTTGGAGTCACTAAGAATGATCTTCACGTCGTACTTCGGGCACATATCATACCTTGTCTCCAGAAGATCCCACGGTAAAAAAAGACGTTGGGAAGTTCACTAGTTGTGTAGAATCTTGATCCTCGTAGTTTTGATAATTCTACCAAATTTTTCTTATTACATACAAATTTGACCAATTTTAAAATGTAACTTATAAAAAGACAAATTTTATTTTCAAAAATTTTGGGCATTAATTTTTTTAAAAATTGCTTTATACAAATTTCAAACACTAAATCACTAAATTTGTACTTTTGAAAGGAAGTTACGAAAATCAGGTACTTTTGGAAGTAGATAATTTTTAAATATTCGTGGTAAAAAAGAACTTTAAATTTTTAATATCAAATTGAAATATTTTAAAGTGAATTTATAAAGGGTATTAGAATAAAACTACGTGAATAATTAAAAAACTTTTGAATAAAATTTGAATTTCGTATAGTAATATTTTGTGAAGTAATTTATATAAATTCGTATTTTGTAGATAGTTCAAAACGATATAATTTTTAAAGCTTTTATTTTTATATATCATTTTTAAAAATTCGCGTGAATATAATTTAAATTTAGTTTAATAAAATTTGGATTTTATGAGTTATGTTTAAAAATGCAGGCTAATTTGAATATTAAAACCTTCAAATTTGTTGAGAAATTAAAGTTCATAAATAGGTTATTGAATATAGTGGAAATTGCGTTCACGGGTTTTTATTATTGAATATGTTTTTCTAGAACTTTATCTTGCTTAAAATACTAATTTCGCCTAAATTTATTCATGCATTTCTGAGAGAATGATCATACTGGTCATTTTTCCATAATATTGGTATAACTCGGAAACTAAGCTGATTTTGAGAATTTAACATAATTGACTTTTTGTTGGAAATTAGATTTTCTTCTTAAATTCTGCGCCATTGATTTTTTTTGACTTTTTTTTGGTTTGTTTTTATTATTTTTCCTGCTTAAATTTATTATAAATTTTCTGATACCATTTATTTTAACAGAAAAGTGAATTTTCAACAAAAAGTCATTTAAGTTAAAGTCTCAAATTGGGCTTAGTTTCCCAGTTATACCAATGGAACAATGACGAGGATGAATTTTGGCGAATTTTGTGCAAAATTAAGTTCCAGGCACACATATTCAATAATAAAATCCCGTGAGCGTAACTGTTCCTTACTAAAAGGTTTATTCAATAGGTTCAAAGTAATTTGAAATTTTTAAAGTTTCAAAATTTGAACTTATTTAAGTAACTCAATTAAAAAGTACACGTGACCCCAACTCCAGAATTAATTGTGTTTCGCACATGTAGTCAGTCAGTCTGTTATACCCTTCTGAGACACAAATTTTTAAACAGAAGAAATTTCAATATTTTAATATTTAAATTTCTTCATCGTCTTATTAATTAAGTAACTTTTAATAATTCAAGTGGGATAATTTAAATTACCTTAATAAATTCACATTATAAAAAATTATAAATAACATTTTGAAAATTGTCACAGCGGACTGATGTATCCACTTCAAGTTTAGTGGTAGCTTCAGGTTTACCTGTTTCCTCTCTATACCTGTTCATGCTCACGCAGACGCAAAGACCGGCCATTTCAAGGAAATTTGTACAAAATTCGTTTTATTGGATTTAATGGCATAATTTATTATTTTACTTAAAAAAATTGGTTTAATACAAAATTTTAAAATATAAATACATTTTTCTTTATAATAACTATTCCCCCCCCCCCTCCTTTGGGTAGGAGGAACAATTTACTATGCAATTTACATGTTGCACCGGTTTGGAATGTAAAGCCAGAAATTAAATTAAATAAATTTGATTTAGTTAACAGTTTTTGAAAAAAAAAAAAAATAATTTTTAAACTCAAAAGTTTGAAAATAAAATAAAAAGAAAAAGTAAAATAACCTATGGCTGACCAATTACTAAAACTAGCTGACCTTTTATCACGAGTCGTTGGCCTTTCAAATGGTATACTTCTTTTGCGAATATCCCACAAATGAGGTGCTAAAAGTCTTACACGACCTTGAAAAAATAAATTTTAAAAATTCAATTAAACAAAAACTATGGCTGAACTATTACTGAAATTCTTCTTTCTTTCTTTCTTTTGATGGCGCTCACAGCCCAGGATGGGCTTCGGCCTCAACTAACAAGCCCCTCCAGCCAGCTCTGTCCCTAGCTAGCCGCTTCCAGTTGCGCACACCGAGTGCTTTGATGTCGTCATTCACTTGATTGCGCCACCTGTTACGGGTTCTTCCTCTGCTGCGTACCCCATCGGGGTTGGATTCGAAGACTCGTCGGGCAGGTGCGTTGCTGTCCATACGCTCCACGTGCCCCAGCCATCTAAGCCGCTGTATTTTCAGCTTTTTGACCAGGTCAACGTCGCTGTATAGCCCGTATAGCTCGTCGTTGAATCTTCTCCTCCATACTCCTTCGATACACACCGGACCGAAAATCACACGAAGAATCTTCCTCTCAAAGCACCCTAGCAGATTTTTATCCGAATCTTTCAGTGTCCATGCTTCTGACCCATAAAGCAGGACCGGGATGATTAGGGTTTTGTATAAAGTCTCCTTGGTTCTCTGAGAGAGGGCCTTACTACTTAAATGCCTTCTTAGACCGAAGAAACAGCGGTTGGCAAGAGTAATTCTTCGCTTGATCTCTGCACTGATGTCATTCTGCGATGTAATAGTGGAGCCCAGGTAGACAAAGTCCTTGACAACTTCGAAGTTATATCTGTCCATCGTGATATTTTGCCCGAGTCGACGATGTTGAGATTCCTCTCTCGATGACAGCATATACTTCGTCTTGTCCTCATTAACCGCCAATCCCATTCTAGCCGCCTCCGATTCAATGCTCGCAAATGCCCCTGCCACAGCTCGCTTCGTTCTGCCGACAATGTCTATGTCATCCGCATATGCAAGCAATTGAACGGACTTTTGATAGATTGTACCGCTGGTGTTGACATGTGCGTTGCGTACAATGGCTTCAAGAACGATGTTGAATAGGTTGCATGATAACGCGTCGCCTTGCCTCAATCCTTTCTCAACATCAAAGGAATCGGTGGTGTTCTTACCAATTTTGACGGAGCAGCGAGATTTCTCCATCGTCATCCTGCACAAGCGGACGAGTTTGGCAGGGATGCCGAGACTCGACATGGCTCTGTATAATTCGTCCCTTTTCACGCTATCATACGCGACTTTAAAATCGATAAAAAGGTGGTGTGTATCGATCTGGAATTCCCGGGATTTTTCTAAAATCTGTCGGAGTGTGAACATTTGATCGACGGTTGACTTGCCTGGCCTAAAACCGCACTGATAAGGGCCGATCAGATCGTTGACAAAAGGTTTTAAGCGGTCACACAGGATGGCCGACAAGATTTTATAAGCGACGTTTAGGAGACTAATTCCTCTGTAGTTGGTACATTTCAGAACATCTCCCTTTTTATGGATGGGGCACACTATACCGAGGTTCCATTCATCGGGCATACTTTCCTCCGACCAAATTTTGCAGATGAGCTGGTGTATGCTCCTAGCCAATTCATCTCCCGCTGATTTAAATAGTTCGGCTTGTAAGCCATCCGCACCTGCAGCCTTGTACGACTTAAGTTTGGATATCGCCAGCCGAACTTCGGTTAGGTCGGGTGGACGGAACTCTTGGCCATCATCGTCCAAGTTGAATGGAGCGTTCTGCCTATTAGCGGCATCTTGGCTGTCTTCGCCATTAAGCAGTCTAGAGAAGTGTTCTTTCCAGATCCTCAGCACTGACTGTGTGTCTACTACCATATTCCCACTCTCATCTCGGCAGGCTTCCGTTCTAGCCTTGAATCCTTGGGTGGATCGCTTCACCCTCTGATAAAATTTTCGAACATCTCCCCTACCGCTACAACCCTCAATAGACTCTACCGCCCGCTTCTCGTGCTCTCTCTTTTTCCTCCTGAGAAGTCGGCGTTCCTCTTTTCGTTTCAGCCCGTAGAGCTCCCGGGCCACTCTCTCAGCAGCTCTTGTTCGAGTCTGCAGCATTGCCTGGTAGGCCTCGTCCTTAGCTGCATGCGCTAGCCGGCACTCCTCATCGAACCAGGGGTTTCGTTGTATTCGCCTAGTGAAACCCAGCACATCAGAGGCGGCACTTCTAATGGCTTGTTGACAGTGTTCCCACTGGTCCTCTGCACTTGATGCTGGTAGCGGACCTCCTGAGAGATTAAGAGTTACGTGGTCTGCAAAAGTTCTGGCAGTCTCTTGCGATTTAAGCTTCTCGACATCGAATCTTTTCACAGCATCTGCTCTGCGTTGTCGCGTCATGGATATCCGCATACGTAGTCTAGCTACCACCAGGTAGTGATCCGAGTCAATGTTGGCCCCTCGGAACGTTCGGACGTCCAAGATACTGGAAGCATGTCTCGCGTCTATCGCAACGTGGTCGATTTGGTTGACGGTTACTTGATCACGCGACCGCCAAGTCCCCTTGTGTATATTGAGGTGTGGGAAGTAGGTGCTTGAGATGATGACATTTCGCCCCGCCGCAAAGTCTGCCAGCCTGTGTCCGTTGCCGGAAGTTTCGTCGTGTAGGCTGTGTCCTCCGACTATCGAACCAAAGATGCCCTCCTTTCCGAATCTTGCGTTGAAGTCACCAAGAATGATCTTCACGTCGTACTTCGGGCACATATCATACGTTGTCTCCAAGAGATCGTAGAATGCTTCTTTGGTTGAGTCTTCTCTCCTTTCATGGGGGGCGTGAACACAAATCAGCGAAATGTTCTTAAATTTGCCTTTGATGCGGATTGTGACCAGGCGCTCGCTTACACTTCGGAAGCCCAAGACTTCTTGCCTAAGTCTTCCCCTTATCACAAAACCACAACCCACGAGCCGCTGACCCTGTTCCTTCAAGCACCCGCCGTAGTAGATGTCACACGTTTTCAGTCTCCGTATGCCCTCTCCATCCCATCGCACTTCCTGGATGGCTGTTACGTCAGCCTTTAGCCTGTCCAGGTTCTCCACTAATTGTTCGGCTGCACGTGTTCTGTATAAGGACAGGACGTTCCACGTGCAGATCCGAAATTCATTGTCCTTGTTTCGTTTGCTGGGGTCGTCAACTTTAAAATCATCCATATCCGAGGCTTGTTGTTGTTTCGGAACAACTTTTTTTTACGTGGTAGGGAAGTTACCCCGACGCACAACCCCCGACCCGGAGGACCAGACCCTTCGTATAACTCCAAGGGTAGGGAGCCGGATAAACCGCTCCTTATAGGCCTGAGCTACGAATATGTCGTAGTAGCCCATATAAGGTGTTCACTAAGTAGTTCAACCTAACTGGAACTGTAGACGCCACCGTTGATTCCATCTAGAGAATTCGTCCGCTGCCGCCTCGATGAAAGGAGAAGTGCCTTAGTGGGAACACTCCTCCCCCCCTCTCTCGTTGGCTGTCCCCAACAGCTTTCCACGGGGATTTAAACCCCGTCTCCAGCTGAGGTACTAGACACCCGATGTTCACCACGTGGAGGTGAGAGTAGGAGTTGGTAGACAGAGGTGGATTTTGAGAAAAACCTGTGGACGCTTGTGTCCTCTTGAATGCACATAACTACCCTAATTACTGAAATTAGTTGACCTTTTATGAGGTCTAGGTGACCTTTCAGATGGTGTATATTTTTTCTCGAATACCCCATAAATGAGGTGCTAAAAATAGTTTTGACCTTGAAAACTTTTCAAAAAATTATTGAAAAAAATCAATGGCTGACCAATTACTGAAACTAGCTGACCTTTTTTGACCAATTACTGACCTTTTAGATGGCATACTCATTTTTTATAAATTCTATAAATGAGGTGCTAAAAGTCTTATACTGTGATCTTGAACCAAACTTTAAAAATTTATTAAAAAAAATCCTATGGCTGACCAATTACTGAAACTAGCTGACCTTTTATCACGAGCCGGTGGCCTTTCGAACGGTATACTTGTTTTGCGAATATCCCATAAATGAGGTGCCAAAAATAGTTGGTGACCTTGAAAAATGTAACCCTTGATTAAAAATTTTCTATAGATGACCAATTTCTGCTACTAGTTGATCTTTTTTGACCACTTACTGACCTTCTAGATGGCCTACTTTTTTTACGAATATCCCATATATGAGGTGCTAAAGGTTAGGAGCCAGTTTAGCGCTTCAAAACTACTCTGTTTTGTACAGCTTTTTTCTGACTTCGCCACTGTATAGCAATTAGCAACACAAATATAACACCAGAGAGTTTTATATAAATGTCATCTTGTGGAGGATTTTATGACAAACAAATTTTGTTTCAATGTTTTTTTTTGAAAATGCATGTTTCCAAATTTATATAGGAAAATAACAAAAAAAAGGGAGTGATTAATGCACTTTCTTGCACGTTTTGATTTTTCCTGAAAATAGCACTGCTTTTTGAGCAGGAGCAACCTCATAATCTCGTTCTTTACACATTTTCTGATCGATTCCCATAAAAATCTAAGATGCTATATGTTACATCCACATATACTTCAATTTTATCCTAATTTGCTTGGACTAAAAAAAAAATCGCCAAAAATATTCTAGCAGTAGCAAAAAATATTAGTAGTAGCACAAAGTTTAATGTGTAGCCTATGCTTTCCAATCAAAAATACAGGATATCTTAAGCCGCTTTTTATCATTCAAAATTAGAGATAATTTAAAAGAATATTAAAATTTTTTTTTTGAAGCAAAAAAAATACGATTAAAATTGTTTTATTCGACTAGAAAGAAGTGAACATTTAAGGATAACATACAGTCTTCAAAATCAGACATAATTTTTGCTTTACTTTAGTACTACACTTGATATAAAAAATAAAATAAGCTGATTACGAAATTAGCCCCACCAAACTTCATTTTTGTTGTTTTTTTTTTAAGAAATTGTGGTAAATTTCCCGCGAGTACCATTTGGTCCAATGAGAAAAAATATTGTTTTTGTTTTAGTTTATTTAGTATTTTATCTAAACAAAACAATCGTTACTTTTGTTAAAATCGAACATGTGTCTTTCTATTTTTGTACAGGGCGGCCGCACTGTGAGACGCCTTGACAACTCGCGTACCTCATTATTGTCCCTGATGCAAATTGTCCCTATATTACCGTACTCGATGTGAAAAGTCGTCCAAAAGCGTCTTTTGTTACGTGAGAACGGTTCTTACCTCAGGTACTCTTAATTCTTACTGACTAACACAGTGTCAAATTTATTTATTTAATTGATGTTAATGTCGTTGAAACTGCATCTGCAATTCAAAGTTTTTTCTTAAGCAACCGGATCATTGGTTCAGCGAGGGGAGCAGAAGGGGTTATGGGCAGTGCCATGATCCTCAAGCTTGAACCATATAGTGAAAAGAATTATTTTTGAAAAAAAAAAATAAGAATGGACCAAATCTTTAAACTGGTGCAATAGTAAAAAAGACTATCTAATTTCAAAAATTATCAATTTTTTCTTTATTCTGCTGGTTGCATCATATTGGTATAGGATTTTTGTTAGGCATCAGCATTATAATAGGGTTTATTGGAAATTCGACAACAAATTATATGATAAAAAGGCGCTCCTACTTCAGTTTCAGCTCAAACTTCTTTTATACCAAGTACGATGAAGTACAAGCTCAAAATAGTTTTGCTGCCAATGCCACCTTACGACACGCCAAAAGTTGTCCAAAACTTTATAGACTAGAACATTATTGTCTACATTCAGTCAATTTGAAATTAATATTTTTAGAAAACCCAGTATCAGCGCTCCCTTTCTGCTTATCGTCTGACAATCCGCGCTTTCAAGGTCTCAATACTGCTAATAGTTTAAACGTTGGTTAGAGCATACTTGTGAGAAGTTTTGAAAATAATGGTTTCGCAAAGGTGAAGTAGCACAATAGCCGATAATAAAAATCTTTCGTGGGATCTTCATTAAGTTGTCAATTGTGCGGAGAGAATCATAAATGTTTATGTCGATGTTGATTAATTTCTTGACTGAATCGAAGTTGTGGCCATAGGAAATGACCTTTTGTCCTACGTGGTGGATGGATAAACCTCTTTGCCAAAATCCTGCAAAGAAGAAGAATTTGCAAGAGCTGTCTTAGAAATTTAGCATTAAAGGATCAACTAGCTATGGTTTGAAATTTCTTTTAGTTCTACAGTCGAACTCCGAATATTGAGGCCACAAATGAATGTTAGAGTCGAAGTTTTTTCTATGACTTTTAAGGTTTTCACGGTTGTTTATAGACATTATTAATTAATTTTCGGATTAGCCGCGTTATGTAAAATTACAGTGCGATTTTGTACTCACCCCGAACGATTCGCGTCAAATTACATTGAGCGTGGTCCCTGCTGTTGGCATTAGATTGGCTATGACGGTTCTATCTCATGAAGTTGTTTTTGTTGAGGTGCAGGTTATTAGGAAAAAACAATAGATACTCACTACATCGCAGGGTGCTTTAAGTTAGATTTGGGATGCCGGTAAGGTGTTAGTGAGCGGTTCCCATGAACGAGCAAGCTTAAAACTGTCGTCCTGATTGAAAATTGATTTCAATCGCCTCGCGTACCAAACGTGGGATGCAGTGATTTGGTGGAAATGAATACAGTGGTGTTCATCTGGATTGCCCAAGATATGCTCCCAAATTGCCTTTTCTGCTGATTTTTACTTACAGCATTAATGTGCTCTTTCAAGCACTTTCTTCGTTTGTCCCACATACGAAGGCCCACAGCTACAAGGGACTGCATGCCCGGGGTTTGCAGATGAAAGTGGTCCTTTGGTAACCGGAGGTAGTTTTTTACCTTTTTAGGTGGTATAAATATGGATTTTACCCCATATCTTTTTAACACTTTTATAACTCTGCGTTTCTTTGCGATAGACTGTGTGTCCCAAATTTTTATAATTTGAGGGCTTTTGAATTAAAAAAAAAAATAGTTGAATTTTCTACAATAATTAATTTAAAATTTCGTCAAATTTTGGCTTATTTTACTATCCGAAGTCCACATTCCTAAGGTTCACGTAGCTTTTGATTGTATGCTTTGGTTTAAACTTAGGTACTTTTTCGTACAGTGTGTTAATGAAACCTAACAATACCTACGTTACAATTATTTTTCCAGGAAGTACCTACATATATCGATTCCATTAGCTTTCAAGTTAGATGGGCAAAGCATTATCCATATAATTAAGGCACACAAACTTAAATTATACCTATTTTTCCACGTAGAAGTGTTGTAAATAGATGAGAGCCAGCACCCTTTTCCGATCCTCATTACTTATGCACGAGGTCAGAGATCCGTTCCATCATGTATAGGTATACCTATGTATACGTTTATAGTTAGCAGGGCCCGCACTTAATGTGTTATTTATGTATATAGTATGGTCTTACCTTAAAAACAATACCAACATAAATTTTATCTGAAAATTTAATGCATTGTCGTTGCTCTAAAGCTAATCTATAATACCGTTACCATGATGGAAGCCGGTTGATAAACCCATTTACTCATGTTATAATGTCTTCTCAGGATATAATATGAAGCTCTCCCGTATTCGGTTCTTGACAATTTTCCAATGTCCAGCTTTGTCCAGTGCCAGCATGAAGCACACCACACACAATACAAAATGTATACGAAATTCATTTCAATTATTATCACGTGACATTAAAGGAGCATTAATGAAGGCAAATGTAAATAAATTCTACTCTTGGGTCATATTTACTTGGGCCAAGTTTGTAAATATTTACGAATCCCCAAACCATGGAATGGAACTGGTTTTTCTTGGATGATGAGAGTGTTGGTATGGTATCACTTTTTTTATTCCAGCTCAGTGTAGGGGTTGTGGAAATGTATACCGAAGAGCACCATGTGTGTGCTTTTTTTTAAACGAAGGGATGTGGAAAATGGTCATTCTTATCATTAAGCTTTTTAAAATGTGTAAACTGTTGATTTAGGTTTTTTGATTGTGAATTGCTTAAAATTTAATTATCTTCTCTTATTTCTATTGGAGATAAAATTTCTTAAATTCAACAGGGATTTTATTTAATTTAAAAGTTGCAAAGACTGATAAATGTATATAAAAGGAATAGATAGGTATGCTAGAGGGGGAGAGGAATGAGGTGAGTCTGTTTCGGAATGATGAAGATTGATTAATTGTGCTGAGTATCACTTCCAAGTTTCAACAAACCCTTGAAGCATTATGTACCCGAATTTGGGTTGCAAGTACTTAATAAAATAGAAGGTATTAGTTTATTAACATATTAGTTACCATTGTTATTATTGTACTCTTCGTGTCAGCTTATCAGGCTTGACCATTCTTTATTCCGTCAGTTTCATTGAATTTTTGAACAACAACTTAAAGGCGCTACCACCAATTGGTTGGCTGGAGATATAGCTATTTCGTGCTTTGCCACTTTTGCACTCATCAGTCTCCTTTTTGTGGTTCTGAGCTTTAATCCAATTTTACTTGAAAAATTTGTATGCACACCATAGGATTCGAACCCACGTGGGTTTTGTGGGATTGTCTTAACCCATTCTGCAATGCAACGCTTAAGTTGGTAAGCACCAGTAAGAGCTTTTGAGCTACCCAGAATATTCGATACTAAACATTAAATCCTGAGAGGCCTTACTTACTTACTTACTTATGGTGGCGCTACAGTCCGGTGTGGACCAGTGCCTCCTTAACAAGCCTTCTCCAGCCTATTACTAGCTCTATCATAGCTAGCTGTAGCTGTTTCCAGTTTCCCACGCCAAGTTGGTTAAGGTCCTCTTCCACTTGCCTGCGCGACCGGCTTAGCTGTCATCCTTTACTGCGCTATTCCTCGAAGATGGATTCAAAGACTTTTCGGGCCGGAGTATTGATGTCCATCCGCTCTACATGACCCAGCCATCTTAGTCATAACCTTTTCACTTTTGTGACTAGGTCAATGTCGCTGTTCAGCCTGTAAAGTTCGTTGTTTTATCTTCTCCATTCCCCGCCTATGCATACGGCAGCGAAGATCACCCGAAGAATTTTTCTCTCGAATATTCCTAAAGCGAAAGCGTACTCATTTACCGCTAACAAGGTCTATGCTTCTGCACCATACAATAGGACCGGAATGATGAGTGTCTTGTACAGGGGATACTTTAGTTATTCGAAAGAGGGCTTTAATTCTTAATTGCCTTCTAAGCCCAAAGAAACAGCAGCGATTGGAAAGAGTTATTTAGTTATTATTCAGCGCTGGTATCGTTCTCTGAATGAATAGCGGAGCCCAGGTAGACTAAGTCCTTAAGTATCTCAAAGTTATATCTGTCTAGTCTATGGTGACGTTCTGTCCAAGACGTTGGACAGAACTATTTCTTCAAGTATGATGTTAAAGAAATCGAACGACAGAGCGTTGCCTTGCCTAAATCCTTGTCCGAAAGGTGTTGGTGCAGAAGTCAGAACCTATCAGGTTGTTGACAAACGGCTTTAGGCGTTCACATAACACGGCAGAGAAGATCTTGTAGGCGATGTTAAGGAGACTGATTCCTTTGTAAGTTGGCGCAGTTTAGAGGTTCCATTCATCAGGCCTACTCGGATTCCTGACGTTGCAGGTCAATCCGCCAACACTCTAGATTTGTTTCTTACCTCTGACCCTGATAAATACACTATAAGTGTATTATCGCCTCTAGGCACATCAGACCATTGTGTCATATCTGCGAATTTCTTGTGCCACCAAAACACAGTTAAAGAAAAAACTCCCAAGAGAACCGTTTGGCAGTACGAGAAAGCCAACTGGGACGGTCTCAATGTTTTCTTCAGGAACTTTAACTGGTCACTATGCTTCCTCGATAGTGACGTAGATTCCAGTGCAGATATGATTACAAACTTAATTCTTTGTGGAATGAGAAAATTTATCCCGAATAGGGTGAAATCTATCAAACCCAAAGAAAACTCATGGTTTGATTCGAGCTGTAAGGAGGTTATTAGGGTTAGAGAAGTAAGCTTCCGAAGTTATAAAGCCAACCCTACTGAGGAAAACCGGAAAAAGTTTCAACAAGCTAGAAAGACCTGTAACGTTCATATTCGACGAACCAAATTTTTACATGATCAAAAGTTACGGCAAAAAATACTACAATGTCCCAAAGGTAGTAAAAATTTTTGGTCATTTGTAAAAAACATACGAAACACCACCTCGTCCTCGGTTCCAACGCTCGTCTTCAATGATACTCCTTTTGTCAGCTCGCAAGATAAAGCCAATTTGCTTGCAGCACAGTTTGCTGTTAATTCGACGCTGCCAGAAAGTGTTATGACTCCTCCTGTACTTGAGAGCGTAAATGATTTTATGGGACAAATCTTCTTTCGCACTCGTGCAGTTGCTAGAGTTCTAAAAGATCTCGACGTTCACAAATCCGCTGGCCCGGATAGTATCCCTCCCATTGTTCTGAAGAGGTGTTCTTCAACGCTGGCAAAACCACTGCGTAAGCTTTTTCATCTGTCCTACTCTACTGGTCTCTTTCCGAGTGGATGGAAAACAGCACTTGTCCAGCCTGTCCCTAAAAAAGGCGTGTCTTCTTCTCTCTCCAACTATCGGCCAATTGCGCTTACGTCCCTTCTTTCCAAGGTCATGGAAACGCTGATTAATTTTCAGCTAAAGAAATATCTCGAAGAACGAAAGCTTCTTAATGACCGGCAGTACGGCTTTCGTAGCAATAGGTCCATTGGTGATCTGATGGTATCTCACCGAACAGTGGCACAAATCTTTACATCGTTTTGGAGAAAGTAAGATTATTGTGCTTGATATTTCTAAAGCATTTGATAGAGTTTGGCATCAAGCTCTCTTATCGAAAATGCGTGCATTTGGTATCGATGAATCTCTTCTTCGTTGGATTAGAAATTACCTTTCGGACCGTTCAATACAAGTTGTATTGGATGGTTTCAAGTCTGAAATTCACAAAATAAATGCTGGTGTGCCCCAGGGCTCCGTTCTGTCTCCGACTCTCTTCCTTATATTCATAAACGATCTTTTATTTGAAACTTCTAATCCATTAAATTGTTTCGCTGACGACAGTACCCTCAGCTTTTCATATTCGTTTACAGATTCACATCCATGTCCTTCGGATGTGGAACTTGAACGGCAGCGTATGATAAGCTCATTAAATTCTGATCTCGACAGCATTGTCCAATGGGGAATAAAAAATCGTGTAGAATTTAATGCTTCAAAAACTCAATGCTGTCTACTGTCGTTAAAACAAAACCCACCCCCCATGCCACTATCCATGAGTGGCACTTGCATTGAGGAAACCGAAAAGCTTTCAGTCCTCGGTATGTGTGTCACAGACCACCTTTTATGGAACGACCACATATTCGACATCGCCAAAAATGCTGCTAAGTGTTTAGGTTTTCTCCGTCGATGCAAGAAATTTTTCTCCCCTTCTGATCTGGCTGTGATCTACAAAGCCTTTATTCGTCCAGAACTTGAGTATAACTCTCACATTTGGGCAGGTGCTCCAATAACCCACTTGAGTTTATTGGATAGAATTGAAAAGAGAGCTCTTAAAATGATAGGTGAAAGAACTATAACGGAAACATTCTCATCTCTTGAGCACCGTCGAAATGTTTCATGTCTTTCGTTATTTTACCGTTATTTCCATAAACAATGCTCTAGTGAAATAGCCAGTTGCATTCCTCCCCTTAAACAATTCAACCGTAATACTCGCGCTTCTAGGAATGCCCATCAGTTTACCCTTGAGCCCAATTTCGGACGTACTGTTAAGTACAAAGATTCTTTCTTTAGTCGCACTACTCGAATGTGGAATGCTCTACCCAGCTCAATTTTCCCCTCCCATTGTGATCTACAGACGTTCAAAACCAATGTGCATCGGTATCTCCTTTTAAATCCCCTCCAATCTACCTAATCGCTCGTGCTGTGTATATCATCTTAAGGGTAGTCACAACCCCTTTTGCACGCGCTTAATATAAAAAAAAAAAAAAAATGCTTTCCTTCGACCATATCTTACAGATGAGCATACTCCTAACCAAGTCATCTCCTGTTGCTTTGAATAGCTCGGCAGTGAGCCCGTCAGCTTTAGCAACTTTTTGTTGTACTAAAGCTAAGACATTGCTATCTTCACTTCGTCATGGTTGGGTAGATGGAATTGTTGACCTGCATCGTCTAAGTTGAATGGTGTAATCTGCCTGACAGCGGAATTAGATTCGTCCTCGCTGTTAAACAGTCTACAGATGTGATCTTTCGATATTCTCAGGATCGAAATGGAAATCCAATACTATGCTCCTTTGCTAGTCCATGCAGGCTTCGGTTCGGATCTTGTAGCCCTAAATTCTTTTTACCTTTTGGTAAAACTTCTGAACCTCATTCCCATTATGACATCCCTCAATCTCCTCGATCTCTCGTTTTTCATGCTCCCTCTTTTTCTTTCTGAGAAGCCGGTGTTCCTCTCTCCTCTTTTGCTCGTAGAGCTCGCGACACTTCATGCGGGGCATGCACGCATATGAGGCTTGCATAAATCAAATAATGATTTTGTCTTTTTAGTATCGTACAAAATCCATTTTGACGTTTTTATACGTCAAAATGAGGTATGTTTTGGAATTGTTTGGACGAGCTCTTACTTTTATGGACGTGTTCAGCAAAAATGTATAAAGGGAACTGATTTAGTATGATACAAGTAAAAAATAAATTTTATAATATTTTAGTATACTATTTTAAAATTAGAAAAATGTTAAAAAGTTTCATATACTTAACAATTTAATATAAGGGGGGTTAACATTTTGCACGAATGATTTTTTGAATTTTAGAGGTTAGTTTTTGCTAACTTTTTCTGCAATAATTTTTCTTATAAAACCTGATTTCGTACAAAAACAGTTTTGTTTTTCAATAATAAAAATCTGTTAGAGCAGTTTTTCCCTTCTTAATAAATTGCATATAGAAACCTTCATTTGATATTTTTTCTTAATATGTAAACATACATTTTCCTGCGCTTATGGAAGGGATTAAGAAGAACAGTACCTGCGCCTCTATTTGGTTATAAATGTTTATGATATCGAACCTTAGATTGAATGGACTAGTATCTAATACAGGCTTCTTGTTTTATTTAAAAAGGTCTTATTGCAAATTTCCATTAACAATTAAGGTCTTTTCAAGTAAGTGAAAAAAAAGTATCTAATCCTTTTAAACCTACTAAAAGATATTGAAATAGTTGAAAAAAAAGAAATCCACTTATCAATAATTCCTTCAAACGACTTCACTTGTTCGCACCTTAATCCCATAGGATTTTGCTCTTTAAACTTTATAGACTAGAGTGTATAGCCTGCTCATATACCATCAACGAGCTGCAATCGAGAAACTAATTTAAATTAAGCACCTCTCACTCCCTCACTATACACAATCATGTCTTGCTTCAATGACAAGTGTCAAACAGCAATAATTGTTATCTCCACAATTGCAGAGTCTCCAAGGACCTTATTTCAACCGTCTTATTTTCTTTATTTTTCCAAGACAAATATAAAAAATAACAAAAAGAAAAAAAAAAATATAAAAGAGAAGACCAGTGATTTCAATGGAATTTCCTTCATAAAAACAATTATCCTTTAATTCTTTAATCCCTAGTGAAAAAAAAAATATATAAAATCACTTACTCTCGCCTCCTTAAAAAAATATCCCAGGCTATGAAAGATTTCACCCTGCTATAGCCCCATTCAGGGAATATAGAATGTTAAAAAAGAAATGAACATAAATGCAAAAAAAAGGATCCATTGTCATTAACTTAGAATACAGTATACTAATCTAAAGAGGGCTAAGTAAGAGTAGAGCCGGGCTTTTTTTAGAAAATGAGTACACCCAGGACCACCCTCCATCAAACTTATGACGTTGGCCTTTCCGTTTATCCTCGATGGCAAACATGTTTTTACAAAAAAAAAAAACCTTCGAATTGTACAATAATAAGTAAGTATACGGGCAATTCCCATTTCATCAAAAATAAGAGGAAGACGAAAAACATCATTTTCGTTTTAATTTTCCTGCGAATGACACAAATTTTACTATTCCCCTTCATCACAACACAACAAGGCAAGGATACATTCGTATCCTGGGGTTGAAGAAACCAGAAGTCCAGAACCATTTCCCATCTGACTTTTAACAACTTGTCCAACGGATGTATGTTTTTGTATCTGTATGTATATTTTCGGATCGAATTTCGACTTCTCTATTCAATGTCAAGATGAACAATTTGTTATTTGAAAACATATCATGGACATGGACTGGAGATAGACGACACCCGCCGGCCGGCCGCGCCATTGCCACCGTAAGAATACGTCTTGGATGCAAATTGAAAATTATTTCCTTGCAGTCTTGTGTGTGTAATTTCTTCCAATTACTCTAAGTAAGCGGTCTAATACCTTGGTTTGTCTAAAGTCTGTGAAAGGATAAAATGCAAATTTTCCAATCGACTTTGGAAGTCCTTGGCAAAGCGGTTTAAGTGGATTTCCCACCTCTATCCTTATACTGACGGGTGCCCACTTTAAGATAAGCATCACACACATCAACCCTATGTTTACATATATAGGCACTTGACCTTCTGAAACTCCTCATCTAAAGTTTCTTAGAAAACTTTCTTAAGACGTTCACAGAGTTTATTGGATTGGATGGTTTGGGAGAGGATTACAATGTATCCTTGACACTGCCTATACCATTATCATCAACATCTCATCAGTATGCTGTGCTGATGATGACTGTCCAGAGACAGAGAGAACGTTTCTGTTTTAGGTTATGCACACACATCCAGTGTGCTTTGGAAAACATTTTCAGATGGGTGCACATTTACACTTTTCATCGAAAAAGGATTAGAGATGTTCAGTATTTAATGTGTTAATGTGTGTGTGTGTGTGTATGTGTGCTGGCTTTCTCAGAGGTTATGCATTTTCCGTATGATGTGGTCAGTCAAGACGCACTGACCATTAACGGAAATGTCTTAGAAACTTTTAAAGGTCTCATTTGTCGACGTCTGCTTTTGATGTCCTGATGTGATAAAATTTTACATTTCAATCAGTTGCAAAAAGGTTGAGAGAAATTAACATATTAAACAGATTTAAGGGTGAGAAAGAAAGGCTTCTCCTTCTCCCTCAGGGGCGGACCGGCCCACCTGGCTGAGCAAATAGTTCATAAAAGCCTCTGCAGGATCTACTTTTTATTCCCAATAGAAAATTTTATGTTGATGTTTTCATGGGGATCCCAGAGTAAATACAGAGCTCCAGTGGCCCTAAGAGCTCTGTTGGAGGCCTTTCAACTTCGTTAGAGGCCCCTAGATAACTTTTTGAGGCCCCTAAAGCTCTTTGGAGGCTTCTACAGTTATTTGAAGCCCCTTCAGCTCGGTTCAATAACCTTGCCGGGCGAGTGGAGGCCCCTACAGCTCTATTGGAGGCCCCTTTGGTTCTTTTGGAGGCCCCTATAACTTGGTTGCAGTAGCTTATAGCTAAGATGGCGCCACAGTTTTTTTGAAAACGTGTTCAGCTCAGTTGGAGGCCTTACATCTTTATTAAAGGACCCTAGAACACTTCTGGAAACCCATATAGTACTGTAGAGGCCGTTACAGCTCGGTTCAAGAAACTTAACGCTAGGATGGATGCCCCTACACTATCGGAGGCCACTTCAGTTCTTTTGGAGGCCCCTGTTTGGTCACAGGACCTTATAGAAAGGAAGGAGGCCCCTATAGTTATTTTAGAGGCCTTTACACTTTCTACAGCTTTGCAAGAGGCCCTAGATCTCTGTTAGAGGCCCAATTATAGTACTTTGGAGCCCCCTACAGCTCTAGGTCCCTATAGCTTTGTTGCAAGTCCTTATAGCTAGGACGGAGGCCTTTTAAGTTGGTTTGGAGGCTTCTTCAGCTTTCGGATACATGTAAATCATACATAAAAAACCTTTTGAAAAAGTTTTTACAAAAAAATACTTGTAGTTGTTAAATTGAAACCCCAAAAAAGCTAAGAAAATTTTTTGTTATTTTTTTTTTCAAACGGGAATATAACGAATACCTGACCCAATAGAAAAAGTTCATGTCAAATTTTCACTACAGTTTCATGTACTTAAATAAATAAATGTTGTAATTTTCAAGTAGTAGCCCAAAGCGTTATGGTGCGTTGGACTGTCACGCAGGAGGTCTGGGTTCACTTCCCAGCCTCGTCCACCTACAAACTAAAAAGTTTTTTTTTTCAGGGCTGCTGCCTCTTGCGAGGAATTGACAAATCCTCCAAGAGTATCACTTGTCATGAATAAGTGCTTCTCGTCTAGCCGTTCGGATTCGACATAAAATTGTAGGTCCTTTCCATTCCTGTCGACACGCACATAAATGGTTGCGAGTTGTTATTCACTAGGCCATAGTTCTTCACGAGCCGTTGCGCAACCCAATTTATTTTTTTATTTATGTAATTTTTCAAAAACTAAAATTTGTTTTAACAAATAAAACTGATTGTGCATGTAGTTAGATGCATACATATCTGATTTTTCAGATTTACAGAATCTTCTTGCTGTGAGTTTTATAAGAGTCGGTAAAACATCGACCCAAATTTCTATATGATTTTTCTTTTAAGAAAGTTCTGTGATTCGGAAAACTGTATCTAAAGCTATCCATACACGAGCGAGATGAACTTGATATTCAATATTTTTGACCAGTGTGATTTAAAAGTCAATTTTATACATACATATGGGCAGGGCCAAGGACACCAATAGCCGCATTCGTTCACAAATTGTGCTCATAATTTGAAAAAAAAAAAAAAAAAACTACTAGCCAAAGCCCTGTGCATAGGGCTGAGTCAGGTCCACTTTTTCTTCCAAACAATTTTTTTTATATCTGCTACAGTCTTTGAACTACGACCTTGCAAAGGTGTCTTATTAGGTTACATTTACTTCCAAATTTTGTAACGTTATAAGACAACTTTGAAAGGCCGTAGTTCGAAAACTGTAGTATATATACAAAAATTGTTTTAAAGAAAACGTGGGCCTAACGCAGCACTACCATAAGCACAGAAAAAATGTTATGCTTTGGCTGGAAGTTTTTCAAGTTAAGAGCAAAATTTGTGTACGAATGCGGCTATTGGTATCCTTGGCCATGACCGTATTTCCAGATATTTGTTGCTTCCAACATAGATTGTACATTGGGTAAACCAGGGCCTTGGAAGAAAAAAAACTCGGATGTTGTCATCTAGCCTCAATTGCGTTTGCCAAAGGTTGGAAGAAAAAAAACTTAATCCTGGAGAAAAAGCTGTAGATTAACCGATATTAAATGCCAACAAAAAATTCGAAGCTGAAATATACAATGTCGAATTGGATACGTGTGTCAAGTGTCAATGATTTAAGATCTGGATTCTCGGTTCACCGTACTTTAGCAGTGGATTTCTCGTGTTTAGATCCCAAAAACTTTCCACATTTATTGGAAAAATGGATTCAAAAAAATGCACTGGAAATATACACACTCCTTAAAACTAACCACTTTACCAAATTTCATAATCCTGCACAAATCAGAAGTGCTCTCAATAAATTTAATATTAATTCTGTGAAAATTGTTGGTTGCCACGCCCACTAAATGTTAAAACTCAAAGTATTAATTTCCCCTTTGCTTGCATGTCAAGTCCTATCACTCTACCAAATTTCATCACTCTACGACAATCAGAACTTCTCTACATATTTGAATTCAATGCTGAGAATATGGGCGGGTGCCACGCCTCTGAATGGATAATTTAAAATTTTTCAATATCTCCTTTGTATTGACCACATGATCTACCAGTCTACCAAATTTGATTACTCTGCAACAATCTAAAGTGATCCATATAGTTAATAACAATTCTGAGAAAATGGGCGGATGCCACGCCTCATGAATATTTAATATCAAATTTTAAAATTTTGCATTTGCTTGCACTTCTAGCCCTACTGTTTTACCGATTTTGATCATTCTACGACCATCAGAAGTGCTCCATATAATTGATATCAATTCTGCGAAAATGGGCGGATGCCGCGCCCTCTGAATTTTAAATCTCAAATTTTAAAATTTTGCATTTGCTTGCACTTCTAGCCCTACCGTTTTACCAAATTTGATCATTCTACGACAATCAGAAGTGCTCCTCATAACTGATATCAATTCATATTCAAATGGCGGAATGCCACGCCCCCTGAATTTAAAGTCTCAAATTTCCCTTTGCCTACACTTTTAGCCCTACCACTGTACCAAATTTCATCATTCCACGACAGTCAAAAGTGCTCCAAATAATTTATATCAATTCTATGAAAATGGGCGGATACCACGCCCCCTGAATGACAAATCTCAAACCACTGTACTAAATTTCATCAATCTACGAAAATCAAAAGTGCTCCAAGTAATTTATATCAATTCTATGAAAATAGGCGGGTACCACGCACCCTGAATGGAAAATCTTAAATTTTTCCTCTGTATAAACCACTAAGCCTACCGTTGTGCGAAATTACAAGATTGTCGGGAAGTGCTCCATAATTTTTAGTGTCTGTCAGTGAGTCAGTTACGGTTTTTGCTATTTTTGCAGTCTTATATCTCGGGAACCACTGATGCTAAGGAATTGAAATTTGGTGAGTTGTCTAAACCTGGTGAGCTCAGCAAATGCTGCGAGTTTGAAGTTTCTGACTGAAGTTAGAGGGGGTCGAAAGACGCCTGAGTTCGATCCTGTAAAAAGGGTGTAGTGCCAGAACTTGGCTGGGAACTACCGTGCCCTTTGATAATAATAATAATGTATTGTATATTTAAAAAAACATAACGGTAGTAGCCCGTAGCGTAATGGTTAGTGCGTTCGACTGTCACGCTGGAGGTCTGAGATCGCTTCCTAGCCTCGTCCACCTAAAAACTAAAAAGTTTTTTTCAGGGCTACTGCCTTTTGCGATAAATTGACGAATCCTCCAAGAGTATCACTTGTCACGAATAAGTGCTCCTCTTCTACCCGTTCGGATTCGGCATAAAATTGTAGGTCCCTTCCATTCCTGTCGAAAGGCACACACAGGAATGGTTGCGAGTTGTTAGTCACTAGGCCCTGGTTCTTCATGAGTCGTTGTGCCACCCGATTTATTTATTTTTTTAACAAAAATAAAATAAAATTATTATGAATTGTATATCTATTTAGTAAGCAATAAACAATGTGTAAAAAAAATTGTATTAAATACGAAGTAATTACAGTACATTCTCGATTATCGGAACTAATTAAAACAAGGGTGGTTGCAATGACCGAGGTTGTTGCAATAACCGAGTAAATATTTTTGTAGGCTCAATTCGGGATGCAAAGCGAAAATCAGAAAACCAAAACTTATATAATATATTAAATGCAACAAATTTTTTTTCAATAACCCATAAATAATAAAACCTTTTCAATCGTAGGGAATTCGCCACCTTTTAATATAGTCCTCTTTCCGGGTCCACATTCAGCATTAGAAACAAACTTTCTTATTGCACCCTCCTTTTTTTTATTCTGCTGACTGTAGATTTATGAACATTATACTCACGGCATAATGATTTACTTGAAGCTACTTTATTAATTTTGTCTAAAATTTCACTGTCACTTAAAAGCAGCGGTAAAATAACTGGCGAGACAAAATCTAACGCAACAGACAAAAATAAACATAAACAAGAACCTGAGTAAATAAAGATATGCAAAGTTGCACTTATCGATTCAATTTGTTTAAATAGTTGCGATTACTTAGTCAACAGTGATATAAATTCAGCTGTTGCGAAAATTGAGGAGTTGCGTGAATCGAGAGTTGCGTTAATCGAGAACGTTCTGTATGTACAAAAACAAAAATAGATTGAAAATATTGTACCATTTTTTAAGATAATCCCTGAGTATGGAGGAGAATTTAATAAACTGACTAATTTCCTTAACTTAATACAATTTGTTAATGATACTCTGTTAATGAGATACTGATTTGTCTTAGAGACAAAATTGGCAGATAAAGTTAGGAATAGGTTAATCGCAGTAAAGGAACCCAACACAATTACAGACTTAAAGATAGATTTAGAAAACTTTTTAAAAACAGTAAGACTTCACTACAAATAATTTCAGAACTTTCAACTTTACAACATGTGGTTCCTTAACTGAAGTAACACACATAAGAAAGCTAAAATTTTTAAAAATGGTAAAAGAAAGTCATGAAGTACACCGGCGAAAATCCTTATCTAAATTAAGATTTGATTTAGCAGAAGCCTGTACATTCATGTAGGCAAAAAAGAAATAATAATAGAATACAGTGATAATCCAATTCATAACTAAGGTCATATCTTGGAGAAGCTGGTAATTAAAATATGCAAAGAGAATATAAAAGAATTAGCTATTGCAAATAATGATGAAGTATACATATGTAAGTATTGATGAATTTAAAAAAAATATATAATAAGTTACAACAGAAAATTGAAGAAAATATAAGATAAAAAATATTAATATTATAATCCTCCAATAAGAGTTATTGATGAGAAAGAAAAGATAATAGAAAACTTCCATAATACACCACATCCCGGTGGACACTCAGGCATAAAAAGAACTATAAATAAAATAAAACTAAGATCTTGTTGGAAAAATGTGAGCAATATGGTAAAAAAAAATATCTAAGTGAATGTATTATATGTGCAAAAAGCAAACAAATTAGAAACACAAAAGAAAGATTAATATTGACAGAGACACCATTAACAAGTTCTGAAGTAGTAACAGCAGACACTCTAGGACCTCTGAGGTCTTAAAACGATTTTAGATACATACTTACGCTTCAAAGTGAATTAACACAATATGTTGAAGCCATTCCTATTAAAAGCAAAAATACAAACACTGTTCCAAAAGCCTTGGTAGATAATTACAATCTTAAACACGGTAGTTTCAAAACATTAAAAACAGATATGGGAACAGAATTTATAATGTACGCGTAACGCATGCGGAAGGCACGTGGAACGCATGCGAAACGCACGCGGAACGCATGCGTAAAGCATGCGAAATGCACGCAGAACGCATGCGGAACGCACGCGTAACGCATGCGAAACACACGCAGAACGTGTTTTTACGAAAACCTAAAGTTGAAAAATCGACTTATTCTTTATCTTTCAACTCGTTTATCCGGAACGCATGCAAAACGCATGCGGAACGCACGTAGAATGCATGCAGAACGCATGCGTAATGCATGCGGAACACATGCAGACCGTACACGGAACGCATGCGAAACGTACGCGGAACGCATGCGGAACGAATGCGGAACGCACGCGTAACGCATCCGGAACGCACGCGTAACGCACGCGGAACGCATGCGGAACGCATTCGGAACACACCTTTTCATTGATGTATCATTTTTTACGAAAACTTAAAGTTGAAAAATCGACTTGTTCTTTATCTTCAAACTCGTTTATCTCTTAAACTAGACGAGTTAGAGCATTAATAATATCATTTCCGTGATCTAGGAGTTGCCAGTTTCTCATAATTGTTTCGTAAATTTTGTGATTTCAGGAAGAATACCTGCAGATATCACAAAGTTGTAGCAGTCATGCAAATGAAGACGATATCGAAGATGAATAAGATATTGAAAAAAAACGTTGAAAATAAAATAAGTAAGAACTGTCCAGAGTGTGGCTTCAATGTTTTACGGCGTTATTTTTTCGATTGCCAGTCTAAACAAAAAGCTTTTCTTAGCTTACAAGCTTCTGTTGACATTGTCATGCTTACAAGTAGCTTGCGAGCGATCATTTTAAAAACTAAAATACATTAAGAACAGGTTGCGAAATACATGGACGCAAGAACACTAGGGCTGGCAACGAGACGAGAATCTGCGAGACTTTTGTAAGTCTCGTCTCGGTCTCGTTAAAATCGAAAATTTTCAGTCTCATCTCGGTCTCGAGTCGGTCTCGTATAATTAAGTCTCGTCTCGGTCTCGTCTCCGAAAAATACGATTTCCGGCCAACTTGTTGATTATTGAAACGAAGTATTTTCGATTATAGTTTAAATACGTAGAGAAAAAAATAAATATTTAACTGAAATTGGCTTTTTGAACTTATTAGACTCTCTGTAAATTTCGGTCCAAATATACAGTCTCGTCTCGTCTCGGTTGCTTAAAAGCCAGTCTCGTCTCGATCTCGTCATGCGAGATCTAGATCGAGACCGAGACTTTTCTCGTCTCGTGACCAGCCCTAAAGAACACCTGGAAACTTCAATGCTTGTGTCTGTGGAGTTTATTCTTTTAAAAAACATTCTGATGAGGAAATTATTGATCAACTGGCGAGTAAACAGCGAATTTTATTGAAAAAATATTTTAAAACTTATTTATCTACCTATTTATAAATGTTAAGTAAAAAAGTTAATAAACCTGCTTAGCTGTTTTTTTTTTTTCATAAAAATTATACAAAATTGACTATCGATGACTATTTATTATTGTATCACCTTCCATTTATAAACATTTATCAATATGTGGCCCTTTTTCTAAAAGTACCGGTAGGCCCTTCGAGGCCGAGTCCACCCCTGCTCTCCCTGAGTAACTTATGGGTGCAAAATTGGTATTGAACGTTGAGGGTAGGGGGGGCGACAAAAGACAAGAACTTCATATTGATTTTTTAATTTGATTTTCAATTAATAAGAGAAGTCCAGAGCGTAATATATTTGTTCTCGATAGGTTTGGTTTAACAATACAAAAGTGTAGGTGGAGGAGTATACAGGTTAGCTTCTTGTGGGAGGGGGGGGGTATAGTTTTGACAGAAAAAAAACTAAATAATATTTTCCTGATCCTTGAAAAATTCGCAGTTTTTCAACACTTGAACACAAATAAAACATGGTGTCATTTTGACCTAAGGCCATTTTCAATCAAATTATTTGAAGGCTCCCGTTGGTTTTGCTAGTTATCTGCAATAATATTCATTATAAAGAGTTTTCCAATAAGAGGTGTTATTATGATACTCAAAGAAAAATGGCATTTTTTGAGATAATTTTTTATTTCAATGTAAAGAGGAAAGTATGTCTTTAATAATGGAAAACAATATCAGCCAACTGTCCGCACTGGCTACGCTTGCACAACAATATCCTTTTCATGAAATTTTCCATTATCAAATCGCAAAGTGGCTGCTGTATGCCCTCAATAGCTTCACGAATTCCATCTTTCCTTATCTTTCACGTAACCCCAAAGGAAATAACAGCTTCTGAAAACAACACCTCGTCAAGGATATAGACGGTACCCTGCAAGTTACGGATGAGGATCAGATCAGGAGATGGAAGGATCATTTTGCTAGCTTACGCAACCACCTAGACAATTGCGGAGGTATTCGAGCCCCTAACCCAAATGAGCTGTTTGCAGAAAAAAGTTCTCGTCTTCGCACCTACCCTCCCAGTTTAGCCGAGATAACATCAGCGAACAAATCCCTTAAGAACAACAAGCGGTAGGTTTGGACGGCATTACCACTGAGACTTACCAAGCAGATCCACAAACATCAGCGAAGTTGCTACATTCCTTAATAACACAGGCATGGGAGAACGAAAGTTTCCCCGTTGAATGGAAAAAAGGATTATCGTCAAACTACCAAAAAAAGGGAAATTTTTTGGATTGCGGAAAGTGGAGAGGTATCTGTGTCCTCGCCGCAGTGGGAAAGAAAAATAAATGAATTGGGTGGCGCAACGGCTCGAGAAGAACCAGGTCCTAGTGACTAACAACACCCAACCATTCCTGTGTACGTGTGTCGATAGGAATGGAAGGGACCTACAATTTTATGCTGAATCCGAACGGCTAGACGAGAAGACTTTTTATGACAAGTGATACTCTTGGAGGATTTGTCAATTCCTCGCAAGAGGCAGTAGCCCTGAAAAAACTTTTTTTTTTTAGGAAATTAATTAAGCCAGATCTCTGGCGGCGTGACAGTCCATCGCACTAACCAATACGCTGCGGGCTACTACACGGTGGAAAAGATAATGTCGAAAATAATCTTGGAACGAATCAAAGAGTATCTGGATTCTTCTCTTGACAAGAGCAAGCGGGATTTCGTGCAGGCTCATCCTGCCACATCACACCTTGAGGATCCTAATGGAACAATGCACGGAGTTTCGTTCCCCTCTTTATTTGCTCTTCATCGACTTCGAAAAGGCTTTCAATAGTTTGAATCAAGATTTCTTTTGGTCAGCTTAACACAGGAGAGGAGTTCCCGAGAAGATTATCGCCATTATAAATGCTACCTACGAGGGTGCATTGTATCAAGTCTTACACAATACACAACGAAAAGCTCACAGGACTTCGAAATCCGTAGTGAAGTTCGTCAAGGATGTTTGCTATCTCCACTGCTATTCCTGGTGGCTATAGGGGATGTCCTTCATGAAGCTCTAGCCGAGCAAGCGATGGAATTCGATGGACGCTGTTTTCGCTGCTGCAACATCTTGATTACGCTGACGATATTTGTTTTCTCTCGCACAACATTATGGATCTTCATCATATGGTGAGTTATCTGGAATGCGAGGCAAATAAAGACGGTTTTAGGATCAACGCCGGGAAAACAAAAACCCTCAACATTTCTGAAACTTCTTTTCAAGCTGTCGTTGCGGGAGAGCAGGCTGAAGCAATGGACAACTTCCTGTACCTCGGAAGTGATGTCTCAAAAGACGGCGGTTCGGCGGTGGTACGGATGAAGATGTTAACTGCCGATTTGGCAAAGCTAAAGCTGCTTTCGACATGCTGTCTAAAGTTAGGAGAAACAACGGCTACACTACAAAGACCAAGTTGCAACTCTTCCGCTCGAACGTAGACTCAGTACTACTATATGGGTGTAGCACATGAAAAAAGTGACCGCCTCTGTCACAAAGAAGCTACAAGCTTTTAAAAATGGATGTCTTCGAAACATCCTAGGGATTTTTTGGCCGAATACCATCTCCGACCAGAACTCCTCCAGAGAACGGGCCAAAGATCTATTGACATCGTTATTCAAAAAAGGAAGTGGCCAACACCCTATGTCGTGGTGAACACTCTATTCCAAGATATGATGACATGTAGCGGGATCTTCTCATAAAAAATGGCAGAAGACCTGGGGGTCAGAGAAAATCTGGGCGCAGAACGGTCGACAGGGAATATCAAAAGCTCGCTAAAAGTTGGGGAGAGCTAAAGTACATTTCCAGAAACAGAACGAGGTGGCGTGTAGCGGTAATTAACGCCCTCTCGGAGTGGTCAATAACTTATTCTTTTTTTTGAAAATGCAACTGGTTTTTATTTGAATTAGACTAGAATTTGGCTTTACTTTACCTTTACAAAAAAAACCCTTACTTCGTAGTTTATTTCTTTTCAAGCCTCCCTTCACTTTTCTAAGAAAAATAAGGCCGACTATCTGAATTCAATGTGTTAAGTGAAATTACCCCAAATTTTAAAAGTTTGGGTCGGAGTCATTTACGGCACCGAAAGTCACTCCTCATGAAAGTAATTATTTATTTTAATTTTGTCAGTACCTATGCCGTAAGAAAAATCGAAATATATTTTTTTTCCTAACTTTACCCTTTTTACTTTAAGCATGTGGGTTGTACAGTTTTACTCGCATTTAAAAGGAAATATATGCCTTTTAAAAATTTCCTAAAACATCGCTTTATATTTTCAAATAAAACAATCTTCTTGTTTTTTTTTAATGTTTAAAAAAAGAATAATATTTAAATTCAAATCCTCCTCCTGCTGTTATCTTCCACATATGGGATGCACTAAATTATAATGCTATGTTATCATGATGACACATACTTAATTTTAGAAAATACATAAAACAAACGTGGCATGATGGTAGCAGCGTGGGGCAAAGCCAGCTAAGCTACTGCTCCCATGGGGCATCTATCAAATTCGCATCATTCGAGATAAGTTCACTGGAAAACACATTATAATGTTTTCCCGCATTTTATCTCAAATTCAAAGTCCTTTCTGGTATGATTTTTAAGGAAGAGGATAAAAGACACTCCTCCTAAGGCATATTTAAAGTTTACGACACGAAACTCATAAATTTCTGCCATTCTTATCCGTTTTATTCATACGAATACAACATGTGGAGGTAAACAATGCTAGATATGTATATATGTATGTATGTAATGTAGTTGAAATAATATAGTTGCCACTTTAACATTCAATTGCGTTTCTATTGTGTAAAATAATAATTTTCATCAACTTATATATTTCTCACACTATCGCAATAGAAAGAGGAAGTGAAGCAAATAGAGCAGTTAGTCAAAAAAGGCAGCCCGAACTCATAACAAAAGCATCAGGAAGGCGACAGCGTCACACACAAAAAAAAAAAACTTTCTAAATCCAATTCAATCACAACAAATCTTTAGAAACGAACAGAAGTGGCCCCCATAAGTGCTTCGGAGGACGAACAAAAAGCCAAAAAAGCATTTGGTATTATTTGTTAGCGTTTTATGTTTCGTGAATGCGAATCAAATCATTTGGAAGTCATTCGACGAATAAAGTTCAACCCCTAAAAAATCAAGGATGGGTTTCAATTTTACGGAGCTTAAGATTAGATAGGCGAACAGGTAGATAGGTTAGGTTAGGTAGGTATTATAGGTATCGTCGCACACGCGTTTTTTTTTTTTATTTTTATTTTTGTTTTGATTTCCTGGACTGATTCCTTGTGCCAATAGAAAACAATTTCACGATTGGATTCAGATCAATTGAGTTTTATGATTTTCTATAGATTTTTGATGGGATGAGATTGACACGAAATCGTCATAGGTATTACAGCTACAGCTTTACAGGGCTTGACTCAAACGATTTGATTCAATCTGGAAGTTAATTTAAGGTGATTTGTATTTTGTGGATAATGCTTCTGTTAAATTTATTTAAGGATGAAAATAAAAGCTTGGTATAGAGGTATAACTTACTGTGCTGTTTCTTTTGATGTCTCTATTCCTGATTTGTGCTGCAAAACGAATTTGTTGAGTATTTAAAATTTATGTTGTGGAAAGCTTCGGATGGAAGTCAATTAAATAAACTTTGAACATGTTTTATTATAACCTATTTTAAATAAACGAAAATGCAACCTCTGAAATTGTTTAAGGCAATGATAAGACTATTTCAAAATTGACGCAAATACAACAACAATTATGAATTGGTGTTGTTAGATAAAAATTATTTTTCAGTAGATATAGAAGTGGATAAATATAGACACACAAAAATAATTGAAGAACAAATCTATTAAATTGAGCACTAATTTAATTTTTTAAAATGGTGTTACATTGCTATAGCTGAAAATTAGAAAAAAAAATAGCAAAAAAAAATAACTAATTAAAATACATATGTACATATACATATGTAGATATTTTTTTTCCAATGCTTTTATATTTTAGATCAAATTTTAAAATTCTCATGAGCCAAGAGCAGTGGCGGATCCAGGGGGTGACTTTAGGGGCTAAAGCCTCCCCCCCCCCA
This sequence comes from Melangyna quadrimaculata, assembly GCA_949320155.1. NCBI lineage: Eukaryota > Metazoa > Arthropoda > Insecta > Diptera > Syrphidae > Melangyna > Melangyna quadrimaculata. The sequence goes on along the minus strand of OX439484.1, from coordinate 82,854,655 downwards.
CAGCCGATTCCTAAAACAATTTGAGATATAGAAAGCAATACATTACAAAGTGTAGAGTTTTATATTCGTCTAAAATATTGTTAAGATGTGAAATTTGTTGGACAAAAAACGTGGTTGGGGCTGCACAATTTACATGCTATGTAACTTTTTTTCTAAGCTCTAAGGTTGGAACTAAAGCATGTAACGAATTGGACAAAAAAACAAGTGGGGGCTATGAATAATGGACATGTTTCATGCAACGACAATTTTCCGTAAAAACAATCCAGAAATTTGGATAAAAAAACAGCTTGGGACTAATAATGTCTGAGAAATTTGACAAAAACGTAATCAGGATTAAACAACTAACTCCTTAAAAACTAACCTTATTCCAGAGAGCTTTTGGGGCTTAAGTCTAAGGACTGTCAAAGTCCAAAGTTGGGGATAATTCTTGAAGATATAATTAATCGGGGCTTAACATTAACATGTCAAAAGCAACAACTGATTAGACTAACAAATTAGCTTATTTAAGGAAATAAACGCAATTGGGTCTAAAACAATTGGAAAACAACGGGGTGTTAAGCTTAGTGTAAATGTTTAATACAACAAGAATTGTTTCTTACGGCATTGTCTGGGCTTAGAGAATTTTGGGACTTAGTTTTCAAACTTGCAAAAGTCAAATGCAATTGGACATGCAAAACATTTTTGGGCTAAGCAATTAAATACAAATTCTCTAGTCAAGGAGCCAAATTCCTAAAGCGTGAGAAACTCTGTGAACTCAGAAAAATCTTGCAGGTTTGAATATTTACAATCCCTATTAGACATTTTTTGAACAGGAATAGAAAGTGAAATTCATTCACACTTGCAGAAATGGGCCGTCCTGGTTATTTTTTAGAGCAGCTGTTTCTTTCTAATTCAAGAAAATGAGATCTCAGAGGACTGATACTCTCAAAGCACAAATGAGCTTTTGCCAGCAAGACCACTTAAATATCATTTTTCTGAGTAAGCCAACTACAAACATTTTTTAATTTTTTTTCAAAAAGGCGAAGTTGAAAGCATGCCTTCATCTAATTTAAACAAGTAGTTATGTACATAATGTAGGTAGGTACCTGGTACCTAATCAATTATTAAGCAATATAAATAAACTAATTTGCTCGTGTGGTTTGAGGCTGCAACGTGGCTGAAAATTTAAGTGATAAAATTAGTTATACTACCATGTTTTGCTGAGGAATTATATTGGCTTCTAGCTCCGCTTAAAAATAATTCCCATGTTTAACACAATATCAATTCCAAATTCTTGTTATTGAACTTTATTAAAAACATTTTAAAGCGCGATAGGAGCGGATATAAGGCAAACAAAACACGGCTATTATTAAAGGAAAAGTGATAATGTGAAAATTCGTTTTCTGTTTCATATGTTTTCATATGAACCAATTGGATCTCCAAACTCCAAGCCCCCCCACAGCCAAATCCTAGATCCGCTACTGGCCAAGAGTGATGAAAAAAGTATTATTTTCTTACCTTCAAACAGTTTTTACCGAACTCTTAAGTTGGTTTTTCCAGATACAAATTTTGATACCTTTCTAGGTTTCTTTAATCCATCAATAGCGAAAATTTTTGGCTTGACAAAGCTAAAGGAAAAATTTAATTTTTTGGCGTCGATTATTTTTCATTTGATTTGTAGGCTAGTGAATTCAACCTTTTAGTAAGGAACAATTGCGTTTAAGGATTTTTATAATTGAATACCTATATGTTTGTGTAGAACATAAGCTCCCTTAAACACACAAAATTGGCTCAATTTCACTATTGCATATCTAAGAGAACGGTCAAACTGCTGGTCAATTTTTAAAATTTTTTGTATGACATGGAAACTAATGGAGAATTTAACTTAAAAAAACCTTTTGTAGAAAAAAAGATTTAATATCAAGATAGATGGTTTAAAAAATTAAAAAATAAATAGAGCAGGAGTATAACATAAACCAAAGTAAAAAAAAAAAACAAAAAATCATCTTCTTTAACTGCTCAAGAATAGGGACAAGACAAAATTCAATGAAAAAAAGACGATCAAGCCATTCATATGATGGATCGAAAAAGAATTGTTGACAACAGTTGGTGAAAATCAGTGGCGTAGTGTGGCCTTTTATCGCCTGAGGCAGAGCCCATTTTTTCCGCCCCTAGTTTGTTTTGCTAGCGGCATAAATAAGAAATTAATGACTAAATAAGAAAAAAAAATCGTAACAGGTCGATTCATTACCGCGGATGCAAGGGTTCTACATGAACAGGTATAAATTATTGTCTTGAACCATTTGAATGGAAAATAAACACCTGTTAAATACATTATAGCTTTTTTCAAAACAGAAAAACTGTGTAACAGTTTTTAACCAGATGCAAAAACATCTTGAAAATTGTACGTCTTTAAATATTTGCCTCCATGGGATGGCCCTATTATTGTAAACAAACTACACGACTGGATTAACCAAACCAAACCAAACTTAGGCATTGCTAGAAATTGGCAACGAATGTTAGTGATTTCATAAAACATTGATGAAGTTAAAAATTATGTATTAAAAAAAGTTTAAATACAAATTATTATATTATTTTTTTATAAATTTGTTATTTAAATAGCCTAAAATACTATTTAAAATAGCTAGAGCCCAAAAAAAAGGCCATGTGCTTTGATTGATAAATATAAATTTATGAAATTTTTTTTTCAAAAATCGTTAGTTTTTTTGTTATTGTTTTATATACAGTGCATTCTCGATTAACGCAACTATTTAAAACCAGGGTGGTTGCAATGACCGAGGTTGTTGCAATAACCAAATAAATATTTTTGTAGGCTCAATTCGAGATGCAAAGCGAAAATCAGAGAACCAGCACTTATATAATATATTTAATGCAACAAATTTGTATTCAATAACACATAAATAACAAAACCTTTTCCATCTTAGGTCATTCGCCATCTTTAAATGTAGCCCTCTTTCCTTCAAACAGTAGCCTTCTTTCAAACTTTCTTATTGCACCCTCTTTTTGTTTTACTCAGCTGACTGTAGATTTGTGAACACTTTACTCACGGCATAATGATTTACTTGAAGCTACTCTATTAATTTTGTATTAAATTTCACTTTGGTTTTTAATTGACAGTTTCACAATTTTTTGAGTAACACCCATTTTCTTTTTAAACACACAAGCGACTTTTCACTTGACAAAATTCATTAAACTAACAAGAAAACCTTGCATTTTATAGGTACATAATGATGTGCAATGTTATTCATACAACATTCTAGTACCACTTAAAAGTAGCCGTAAAATAACTGCCGAGACAATATGTAACGAAACAGACACAAATAAACATAACCGAGAACCTGAGTAAATAAATAAAGATATGCATATAAAAACAAAAGTTGCACTTATAGAGTAATTTTTTTTGAAGAGTTGCGACTACTGCGTCAACAATGATATAAATTCAGCTGTTGCGAAAATCGAGGAGTTGCGTGAATCGAAAGTTGCGTTAATCGAGAATGTACTGTATAACATTTTTTTTTTTACTTACTTATTAAAAGTAACTTAGTTAAAAATAAATCAATCGGGTGGCACAACGGCTCATGAAGAACCAGGGCCAAGTGACTAACAACTCGCAACCATTCCTGTGTGTGCCTTTCGACAGGAATGGAAGGTACCTACAATTTTATGCCGAATCCGAACGAGAAGCACTTATTCGTGACAAGTGATACTCTTGGAGGATTTGTCAATTCCTCGCAAGAGGCAGTAGCCCTGAAAAAAAACTTTTTCGTTTTTAGGTGGACGAGGCTGGGAAGCGATCCCAGACCTCCAGCGTGACAGTCAAACGCACTAACCATTACGCTACGGGCTACTACTAATAACTTCCAATGGGAAATTAAAAATATATGTGTCATTTTCTTGAATATTAGTGTGGCAACCTATTGCCTGTTTCTCTTTGATTTTATTAAATATACATAAATATAAATAGGCATCTGGAATCTATTTGGACAGTCCCACATACATTTTCATTAAATTTGTGTTTAATTTGTTCGCATTTGAATCGCTATTCTTAGCAAATAATACAAAAAAACAACAATAAAAGTCCAACATAAATCCCTTAAGGAGTACTTTTTCTGCCACCTAAGCTATGTTAAACTTAAGGATAATTATGTTTCAGTTTTCATTTGTTGCAAGGCAATATGTGTTACTTAAGCGCTTTATGTTGAACTTAAGTATTCATGTTTCGTATCAGCGAAAGGACCTAAGTGAAGTTGTTAAGGTTATTTGAATATATCATGTGAATTTTTAAAAACTACTTAATATGTACAAGTTTCGTCTGTAAATATTTTATAAATTAATTTTAATAAATTGATTTTTTGAACATTATTTAAAATGAAATCAATTTTAAAATTTTCATAGTTCATTTTTAAAAATTCGCGTATTTATATAATTAAATTAAAAGAACATATATTTATAATTAAATTAAAATGGAAATTGAGCTTTTATGAGCTATTTCGCCCGAATTTATATATACTGGGTGCCCCGTAAAAAATGAATAACCCTGAAATACCTCATAGTAGACTTTATGACCGTCCTGAAAACAGGTAAACAAAAGTTCTATCCCAACCACTAGAAAATATAAATGCATTTTTTTGTTCAGTGCATTATTTGTTGCCTTACTTTACATTTTTGAATACCACTACTACAAGTGAATGAATTCCACCGTTTTTTTTCGTAGCAATATTTTACATTATTTGTGCCACAATATTAGTAGAAGAAAATTACAATAACTGTTGGACTTCTTAGAGAAAACAATTATTTAACTTTGATTTTCCATGCAAAATGTGAAATACAACAATTTTTGAAAAAGCTAAATCAACTCCGGTATAAAAAAAATGCGTGAATACCTAAGTGGTCAACCATTTTAAAAATATGCGTGTTAAATGCGAATTTCAAATTGGTATAACTTGTTATTGTATCTAGAGTCAGCAGCGAGTTATTGGTATACAAATCTGCAATACTAGAGGCAATTTAACAAAAACAAAAGCTTAAAAAATTACACGGTAAACGTGAAAATAATGCCATGTGTTGAACATGGTAGATTTTTGATTGATTGCCTGTTTTCATGATGTTGTCTTAATGATAAATCCAAGCATTTAACTTCTAGAGCCGAGTGCAACATTACTAAAAATGTCAACAAAGTGCAAAAAACTGTTGAATTTTCGAATTGGTTTTGAGTTGTACCTCTTTCACATTTTACATTGACAATCAAAGTTAAATAATTGTTTTCTCTAAGAAGTCCAACAGTAATTATAATTTTCTTCTACTAATGTTGTGGCACAAATAATGTAAAATATTGCTACGAAAAAATAAACGGTGGAATTCATTCACTTGTAGTAGTGCTATTCAAAAATGTAAAGTAAGGCAAGAATTAATGCACTGAATAAAAAAATGCATGTATCTTTTCTTGTGGTTAGTTTAGGACTTTTTTTAACCAGTTTTCAGGGCCGCCATAAAGTCTACTATGAGGCATTTCAGGGTTATCCATTCTTTACGGGGCACCCTGCATAAAAACTTTAAATTTTTTTAAGAGAGAAATTTAAATTTTATAAATTAATTTTTAAAAACTACCTTCTCTTGTATTGTTTTGTATGCGAATCCAATTCAAATTGAATATGTATATAGGGGAACATACAATGCAGCTTATTTTGATTTGGCTAGTAAGATCTCTAAATTAGTTAATTTTCAAGTTAAATTTTTCAATTTAATTCCTTAGTACCTTCCAGGCACCTTCCATTCGAACTTCCAACTTCCTCTTAGATCAACAGAATTAGACTTCTTGCCTTATTCAGTCTCCTATCCCAAAACGAAGAAGAGGTCATCAGCATTTAAATCATTTCGAATATTTCCACTGTTATCAGTAAACTACTATAGAACTGTGTTAATTTCCATTGTATCAAAAAACGTCATCACTTTTTTTTCATCATCGTCATGCTGGCTGGTTATAGTTCTGAAAATCCTTACCTACTAAGTCTGCCAGATTAATTCACTTAAAGTAAAATCTATAATGTCTTCCAGACTTTTGACGTCACTGTAGTTGATCTACTCTTTTGAATTCATCAGTCGTACTCCGTTAACTATCCTTCTTATGTCCTCGTCTACTACCGCTTATTATTGTGATGTTATTTGAAACAAAAAAAAAAAATTAAAAAAAAAACAACTCTTGATGGTAACTGTCATTTTCATTTCAAATAAAAAAGAAGTTATAAATGTCCCACATATAAAAAATGCTACAAGAACTTGTTCAGCATATAATATCTCATGTGAATGCGGTCCTGTGTGTCACATGTCTTTTACTCCGTAAAACTGTCAACAAATATGTGACTGTCACTTCACATCCAGCATTAAATTTCGTGTGACGTTTTTCTCTGCGTCCTTTTTAGCATCCTTGAAATAAAGGTTCGTAATAAAAAGAAGTACCTACCGCCAAGCACCATAGCAGTTGACATCGAGGACTTAACAGACACTTGAGTCTAAAGGCCGTGAAAATTATGCAGATTAAACGAGGCCAATAGAGAGAATGACTTCATTCACACGTCAGACCAAACCGTTTTTGTCCTCTTAAGGGTAACAAGTCAGAAAACATGGGGAGTTTTTTTTTGTTGTGTGGCTGCTCGAGCTCCTCTTTCTCACATTCACTGTTGGTATTTTTATGCGACGTCAATGCTAACAGCAACGCCCGCCCGCACATTTTGTGTGCATATTCACACTTGGCATGAATCTTGAAGGGAACGCGCGTGAAAATAATTTAAGAGGGTATATACATATACGCCTGGCCTAAGACCGCAAGGGTAGTCATTGTTCCATGTGGAACGTGGTTTTAAATGTTCATTGCGTTGGATATTTATATTTATTTACTACAAAAACAAATTTGGAGAGATTTTGCATTTGCATTTTTGTTTTTGACTTTTGTTCAAGGGATGATAATTTTTCGCACAGAAGCGTGTATAAGTTATGTTTATTCGGCGGGATGAAGTGATAATTTTACGGTTAAGAGCTTGATGATGGATGTGATAATGTTGTAATAGCCTTTTCAGTGAAACTGACGATGCGTATACTTAAAAGGTTTTGTAATATGTATTAACGGTTCATATAGATTTTAAGCTTAATTTGTAATTATTATTTTAAGTTCATATTCCTAGGAACTTCCAACATCCTGATTTCACAGCTTTTAATACATTTCATTTAATGCAATAAAATATATCGATATTTCTAAATATTTACGCGGTAGGATCCGAAAATCTTAAAAAAGTAACAATGTTAAATGTCCACGAAAAGAAAAGTTTAAATATAAATATATAGTGATACCAGTAAAACTAGTGGCCTTTATTAGCCACGTAGGTCCATATACAAAACTTATTTTCAGTAAAAAACACTAGGCTAATAATATTCTTGGACCATTATGTGCCATTCGAAGCTGCGACCTGCGTCTGCGAATTGCGAAAGGTCGCAGAATTTGACACTTCATTCATATGAGTGGTCGCAAAGATCTGCGAACTGTCATAAAAAAGGTAAAAATTTCAAATAATAAAAAAAAATGATTGTCTGTTTTAAGATAGCAATAAACAATAGCCGTCGTGTTTCTTGAGAGAGTGACTAGCAACTCAGCAAAATATTTACACGCAAAACAATAACAAAAATAATTATTATTGAGAATTATGTTTGCCTTTTCCGTGCAAAACTTTTACTGAGTTGCTAGTCACTCTTTCAAAAAACACGGCTAAAGATATTTAATTAGTTGCAAATAATGTTACCCTTTTTTTGGGCGGAGTCACTCATTTTTTTTAACAACCAAACCAAACAACACGAGTAACACCAGACATTTAATTTTTGAGGTTTAGTTCGAGCGAATTATTGGCTTGAGCTTTGTGGAATGCGTCTTGTATTTGTGGACTGTGAATTTTCATTTGACAGTTCGCAGGTCGCAGTTTTTGGTCGTGTAGAAAATATTAAAATGTGTTTTTTTTTAAGTTTAACTAATTTAACGCAATATTTTCTATTTAAATTTTTAAATATGATCATTTATTGCATTTGTTAAACAATTAAAATAATAATAAGTTAATATTTGCTTCAGAAATAGCTTTAAAAGAATTATTCGCAGTTCGCAGCTCATATGAATGGCACTTAAGTAATTAACGAATTTATAGTCGAATTTATCATAAAGTCGAGTTTAGATTCGACTCTCAATATTCGTCTATTACTTAGGACCATTGATGAATTTTCAAATCAAAGTTTTTTTAAGGAATTCAAAAATTTGTTTTTGTCATTAAACATCTTTAGAAATTTTTGATTAAAATCCAAAAAATCGTTCTGGAGATTTGAAAAAAAGATGGTTTTATTGAATTTCCGTTTTATGTACATGTACAAAAAGAATTGACGCCCGGGTGTCGAAAATAAACTGACGCCCGGGCGTCAAAAAGAAATCGACGCCCAGAAGTAAAAAAAAAAAATTGACGCTAAGGCTAAAACAAAAATTTGACGCCCGGGCGTCAAAAATAAATTGACCCTGGGCGTCGAAAATAAATTGACGCTCGGAAGTAAAAAAAAATTGACGCTAAGGCTATAATCAAAAATTGACGCTCGGGCATCAAAAATAAAATGATGCCGGGCGTCAAAAATAAATCGACGCCCGGGCGTCAAAAATAAATTGACGCCCGGGAGTCAAAAATAATATGACGCCCGGGCGACAAAAATTAATTAGCGCCTGGGCGTCAAAAATAAAATGACGCCCGGGCGTCAAAAATTAAATGACGCCCGGGTGGCAAAAATTAATTGACGCCTGGGCGTCAAAAATAAAATGACGCCCGGGCGTCAAAAATAAATTGACGCCCGAGCGTCAAAAATCAATTGACGCCCGGGCGTCAAAAATAAAATGACGCCTTGGCGTCAAAAATAAAATGATGCCTTGGCGTCAAAAATAAATTGACGCCCGGGCGTCAAAAATAAAATAACACCTTGGCGTCAAAAAAATGACGCCCGGGCGTCAAAAATAAAATGACGCCTGGGCGTCAAAAATTAATTGACGCCGGGGCGCCAAGAAAATTATTGCTCGGGCGTCAAAAAACAAATTGACGCTAAGGCTATAATCAAAAATTGACGCTCGGAAGTAGAAAACAAAAATTGACGCCCGACCGTCAAAAATAAATTGACCCTGGGCGTCGAAAATAAATTGAACCTTGGGCGTCAAAAAAAAAATTAACGAACGGCTGTCAAAAATAAAATGACGCCCGGGCATCAAAAATAAAATGATGCCGGGCGTCAAAAATATATTGACGCCCGGGAGTCAAAAATAAAAAATACCCGGGTGTCAAAAATAAAATGACGCCTTGGCGTCAAAAATAAATTGATGCCCGGGCGTCAAAAATCAATTGACGCCCGGGCGTCAAAAATAAAATGATGCCTTGGCGTCAAAAATATAATGACGCCCGGGCGTCAAAAATAAAATGACGCATTGGCGTTAAAAATAAATTGACGCCCTGGCGTCAAAAATAAAAAGACGCCTTGGCGTCAAAAATAAAATGACGCCCTGGTGTCAAAAATAAAATGACGCCTTGGCGTCAAAAATAAATTGACGCCCGGGCGTCAAAAATTAATTGACGCCGGGCGCCAAAAAAATTATTGCTCGGGCGTCAAAAAACAATGGGCGTCAAAAATAAATTTACGGCACCTTGTTGTCAAAATTAATTGACACCCGTTTCCTCTAATAATTTGTACTTATAGCAAACAAAATGTAATTTTTTTAAATTTTGCGAAGCAACGCGAGCACCGGTCGGCTAGTTTTATATATGATCTTATACAAGTTTTAAAAATATGTACACATATACCTATTTCCTTAACTATTACAAGACTGCTTAAAGCATTTGCCACAATGCCAACCATCACTCCCATTCCAAAACTTATCATCCTAAGGGCATTTAACTCAGGATAACGAAGGCAATTAGTTGACGGTTGTTCTATGTGCGAGGACGAACAACGACGCGACTATATAGAGATATTTTCCATCACAGAATCATTTAATATGGCCGCATCCCATCATGAAAGGGAACATGGATTTTCAGAAGTTTGCTTTACCCCTTATAATGGGTTTTTACCGCTAAAGATAACAATATTCCCGAATATAAACGTTAACAACTACGACCAAACACTAAAAGCGAATTGAGATAGAGAAATACTCGTATATAGCGCGGTATAACAATTTTACTTGATGCTAAAGTCGACTAATTAACTGCGATTATTTCGGCCATTACGTGGGATTTCCTCGTTTGGTTAACATCTTGAATTTTGAAAGTGTTGTACCGACTATACCTATATAGCTTCAACTTCAACCCTTTTTATAATAATTGTTGGGTAGAAAGACCGCAAGCTATTTAGAGTATTAGAATGGCTCAATGAACCAACCGCCCGCCATCTCCCACCCTAGATCAATGTTGGCAACACAGTTCTTGTTGTAGTTTTTAATTTTATTTATTTAAAAAAATATTTCTTCAAAAATTAATTTTTAAATAAGAATTATTATCAAAATATGTATATATATTGTTATTTCATCTTCACTTTTCTACCCAAACTCACGTGGCTTTCAATGAATATGCAAAAGGTCGACCAAAGATTTATTACTTATAACAAAATTTCAAAACAATATAATATAAATGTACCTATGTATGTAGGTGTAGGGGTAGGGTATTTATACCGACCCGTCTTTATACCTTTCCAAAAAATGCTTACCACCAATTGTGCACGCTCGTAAATCAATTTCAAAGAAACTCTGGCTGGGCTTCAGGTGGTATTGAGAGTGCTTTGAATCTGTGTACAGTTGAGTCCCAAAGCGACCGGATGTTGTTGGACATAACCAAAAGGAGAAAATTATGAATTATGGTCCCACATCGGGTGAGATTAAATAATTCTTCAAGGGTTTCTTAAAGATTCTGTACCTACATTCCACTCACAAAATGTGAATTAAAGAAGGACTGATTTGGGTTTTATTTTAAATTTATTTGTAGATACATTCAAACATAACACATTCTGCAAGAACAAATCGATTGAGATGAATTTGTTCAATGAAGAAGATACATTTTAACAAAGAAAACAAAAATGCTCGACTGGAGCAGGGAACTTTAAGATATGCATAGGTATGCAATGCATTTTTTAACTTCAATTTCTTCTTTCATTTAGAACAGGAAGCTGCCAAACAACGATTTCGGTTTATAAAGTTTTCTCGAAAAGGATTCTTGCGAATTTGATTAAACTTCGTAGGTTCTTGTTATTTTTAGAATAATCCCAATACCAGGTTTTTTTTTCCAAACAATAACGAATAACTTAAAAAAAACTTTGGGGGGGTTTTTGAGCGAATTGCCTTTTTTGGGATACTACCATATTACCCTAAATCACGCCAGTGTACTAGGTTGGTTGATTTTTTAAACACCGTCAATGTCTACATTCTAGTAAGTTAGAGCGATCAAGTCGTACATTCTATTTTTATGAAAATCATTTGGAGCCGTTTTTGAAACAAATGTGATTTTTCTTTAAAGTTTTTTAACATCTGTATGGAAGGTTCGATTATTATTGGTTCAAGGAGCATTTTTTTTTTTTAAGTGTTTTTGAAAATTAAAACATCATTATTTGATTCCAAAAGTTAAAAAAAAATTATCAAATCTTTTTCAAATTATTGAGTTTAAAAAAAAATTGTTATGCTTTTCGATTTATAATATTAAAGCATCAACGAGCCGTTTTTTTTTTTTAAATAACGTTTTCCTTGGTTGGAGGGGATTTAAAAGGAGATACCGATGCACATTGGTTTTGAATGTTGGTAGATCGCAATGGGGTGTGAAATTTGGGCCGGATAGATCATTCCACATTCGTGTACTGCGACTAAACAAAGAATCTCTGTACTTAACAGTACATCCGATGTCCGAAGTTGGGCTCAAGGGTAAACTCATGGGTATTCCTAAGTTTTTAGTTTAATTTTAATCAAATGATTTTTCAAATTGATTCATTCCTGTAATGAAAAAATAAAAAATATTAGTAGATTAGTCTCCCGCCTCATACCAGCGTTAGTCTTGCCATCGATATTTTTGAAGCAGAAAACGATTTACAAAAATACAATAATTTAGTCCAGTAAGAATAGACAACAAAATGCCAAAGAAAGAATTAGTTCGATGCTTAAATTTGGTATGATCATTGGTAATGTTATGCTTTATAAACTAGTAGAGTTCCTTATCGATCCGATGACCGATGAAAATGGGTTTTTTTGAAAATAACTCGAAAACGGTTTGGTTTAGTACTAAAATTTTACTATAAGCTTGTAACTGAGACATTTTCCCACAAATATTCTTAAAAGCATTTTGTCTGTATCAGTTATCGTTAAAAATCTACACCAGTTCAATGAATCGCACGGGCAGTTTGAAGACCAACTGCAGACATTTTTAACGTATACGAGCTGTTTCCTTATCCCTATTGTCACTTTTTGACGATGTTGAAATGCGAAAAAATAACAAAATCTGCTCTTTATGAATTATTAAAGCCAGCTGAAGAAGACATCAATTAATAAAATGTAACATACATCATCGATGGAGGGTTTTTACTGCATCGAGTAATATGGAACCGAGACAACTCATTTAACGCAATTTTTGATAGCTACACTTATAACGCACAAAATATGATTGTGTTCAATGGCTATAAAGATCAGCGAATCAATATAACAGCTTCCGAGCATCGTCGTTGATCTGCTTCAGCTCCTTCATCGGAAGATATTTGGTTTGATGCATCAATGATGGCGTCAACTTCCCAACAACAGTTTCTCGTTAATGCAAACAACAAAAGTCGACTCATTGCTATCCTTCTGATGGAAAGTTAAAGGCTTCTAACACCCTAGTGAGGCAAGCCAAAAAATTATGCTGATGTTTTGATTGTTAAAAAGGCCATAGAGAGTGCTGAGAAACTCACGAGTATTGCTGTAGGAGAGAATGTCGACTTAATAGGAATACTTATAGCACGGGCTCCTGGAAACAAACAGATTTACTTTCAAAAAACAGGTAAAGCTAAAATTGAATCTAAATTATATTGTACTCAAAGTATAGCCACTTTCCCAAAATGTCAAGCTTACATCTTATGTTTGCATATGCATTTACTCGTTGTGATTCAACTGCTCTGTACAAAAAAGGCAAACTAAAATTCTTCAAGCTTTTTGAAAAGAGTGATGATCTCGTAAAATATTCCCAAGTGTATTCCAGAGGCAATTGTCCTTCCAATATTATTTTTGAAAACGGTATACGAGTACGTCTACTTCTAGCATTTTACAAAGCACCTGCGAAATAACACAATATATCAATGCACTAAGATATTCCACATTTGTCCAATTGACCAGGGTCAACAAGGCTGTACAGAACTGTACATGTACAATTATCTTCCCTTCCTCTAACATCTGCTGCTGCTCAACATCGCCTCTATAGAGTTGATTATCAAGTTCAAACTTGGCTGTAAACGCAGTGGCAAATGCCTACTGGGGATACCACATAAAAACAAACGCACTTGGGCACTTGGCCTCTATGGTGGTGTTGACGAAAGTGCAAAAAAGGGCCAATTTCGAGATACTTGCGATTATTTTTTTTTTCTAAACCAAACCGTTTTTGAGTAATTTTCAAAAAAAAAAAAAAAACATTTTCATGACTTTTGAGCCCTTGTAACTGATCTAGCGGTCGATCGATGAGGAACTTTCTTAGTCTATAAAGAGCCCCATTACCAATGTTCATACCAAATTTCAGCCTCGAACTAATTTTTTCCTTGTAAAAAGCTAATTTTCCCAGGCTATTTTTGAATTTAAAATAGATAGTCTCAAAAATTCGTCTGAAGCGTTTGTATTAAATTTACTGTGGCAGAGATAAGTGTCCAAACATTTAAGTATCTATTTTTATTTTTGATTATTTTGATTGACAACACAAGCGCAAACAACTTTTAGAAAGATAATTAAAACTGAATATCCAAGTTATCTGATGAATACGAGCACCAACCTGTTGCATACGAAGGATTTTGCTGCGGGCAGTAGGGGTGGGGGTAAGGTCTCAGTCACTATTTAGGTTTTTTTTTGTATAATATGAATGGTACCGAATTTTTAATTTAAATTGTCTTGTTAACTGTTTCACCGATTTTGCATATACAAATTTAAAAGAAAATGTTTTTTATTTAAAAAAAAAATTGATTTTTTTTTTGAAAATTCAATGTCTTGAAAACACTTAAATTAATTTTGTTTAAACTTTGTTTAAAATTGTATTTTAATAAATACTTTAAGTTGGCATACCAGATTTTATTTTTAAAAATGTTCAAAAAATTTTATATATACAAAATACATTTTAAGGAAAACCGATTTTTGTTTTTTTTTTTTTTTTTTTCATAAATTTATATTTATCAAACAAATATGAAAATCTAGTTTTTTGAGCTCTCGGTATTTAAAATAGTATTTTTAGACATTGAAATAATATATTTAGAAAAAAATTAATTTATAATTTATATTTAAACTTTTTTTTAACATTTCTTTTCTTACGACATCATAATATTATTAAACTAATAATATACATTATCAATTCCTGGCTACGTTAAAGTTGTTAGCTACGACAGCAGGTTTGTGTGATCCAGTCGTGCAGTTTATTTTTTGTATCATATTTTTCTAAACCAAACTGTACCTTTTTGTCATTTGAACGGGTCGTGTGGATTTCAAGAAATAGAATTAGAGCGATTTATGTAGTGAAGGTATAGAGGTATAGGTAGCTACTCCTAATATAAGATCAATAACGACAGAAACTAGGACATTTTCGAACATAATGTATTTCATAAACATTTCTCATCTCCAGATACTCGCACATAAATTAATTCTTGAAATACATAATTCTATTATATCAGTTCACTGTATGTATACACAAAGGCACTTTAGAGATTGCTTCCTTTCCACCTGTCCTTAAATGAAGCCTTCAATGTATAATTAACATATACGATAAATCAAATTACTACATCAACAGCCAGCAATTATACAAGTAAATGAGACAACCTAATTTCATTATAGACTTCCATGCACAAATGCAGCCACGCACCAACCAACAAAACGAACCAACCTATGACCAGGATGAGCCCCTCTGCATCAGCCCCCATCCTGCAGGCTCAATGAATTTTTAATGCTAAAAGGCCTAATTAACTTAACAATGACCCTAGCTCATGCGAATAGCCCAGCAAGTGCACACAAAAGTCTTTGAGTTAAGTTGTATCCACAACGAACTGGTGAAAGCACATTCAAGGTGGTGTTTAAATGCGTCAGCCCCCTAACCTTCCACACACGGCAACTAGGTATGTATGTTGTATATGTACGACAACGATGCCGCATCGTCCGGTGATCCAACTCTCCTATGTCTGTCCGACTGCAAAGGGTAAATTGATATACCCTATTTGTATCAATTAACAAAAGGGTTAATTTATAACCCATGGTCAGAGAGAGTCCCTGATGAATGTGAGCACCCAGTAATAATATGGTTGCTTTTCCGATGGTAAGTGCACAACAACTCTCACCCTCCACCTCATGTTAACGGAACGCATGGAAGTTTTACATGTTCCGTCGGTCAAGTGATTGGTACTTAACTGAGGTTTCAAATGTATCAGGTGTTGGCGTGGATATACTACCAACTTATTGTGGCCGTTTTGTTGGCTAAGTGAAATTAGTATTGCCTGTAATTTAAGTAGAACGAATAAATATAATTTGGGAGTTCTATCTATAGATAAAAGTTTTTTTTTTAATTTAAAACTTTAATCGCTTCATTTCAGTTTGAACTATATAATTTGCTATAAGTCATCAATTAATTCCATCATATTGAAAGTATTTAGCTAAAGGCTTTCGAATTTTGATTGATTAAAATGATGATTTAAAATGGTTTTTAAAATTTTATTTTATGGATTCGTAAACAAAATTGAACTATTAATAATTTTATTAAACGTAGAAGAAGCAATTTCTTGTACAGCTCTTGTCGTTGAAATTTAATTTTCATATATAATTACTTCAAATTGGCATTCCAATTTTTTCTGTTTTGTAAACTAATTTTTTAAAAATACTTAGCGATGACTTTTCTTTTTTTTTTTTTCTTTAAACTTTAGACAACTTTCTATACTGATCTATTTAAATCCTTTTATTATGTCGAAAAACACGCTTCCTGCACGCTCCTGAAATGTTATGTTTTATTATTGTTTGAATTTATTTGGTATCTTAAAACTTGTACCAATACAATTTTCACAAATATTTCAAAGAAATCATCCTCAGACATGGGACTTATAAATTGCGCTAGACACTAAATATTGCATTTATTTGCTTTTAGCATTAGAATCTACAAGATAACTTTTTCGCTGTTTTTATTTCCGCAGGGATACTATTATAAGCCATCCCCAGTGGCTTGTTTGCATACCGATTTCGATATCAAATTGATTGAATATACAAGGGGAGACAGCTATGCTATGATGTGATGATGGTATAGTGATGACAGAAATGCTAAAATTGTCCCCAAATGTAGAAGTAAAGTTCTTGTTTGTTATTTCTTTTATTACTGGGGGGCAAGGATGACTAAGGCAAATAAAAGTGTAAGAGCGCATTTTATTTGTGTTTGAAGTAGACCTGCTAGACATTTTTATTATACCAAAATAGTTTACTTTGTGATATGTATAGTATATTTACATTATGTACTTGTACAATGTACACTTATAGAAATGTTAAGATTTTGGTGTGAGTTAGGTATACATCAGACAGCCAAATGTATATAAATATAGGATCGGAGGGATTTAGATTTTACAACAAATTGCTCTAAAGGTTGGGACTCTTAGGGGAGATCTGCTTAAGTTGGCATACTTTTTCTATAAAGCTAAAAATAAAAAAATCTAGGACTCATAGCAATGAAAACAAAGTTAATTTAGTTTATTTATTTTATTTACAATTATTGGCACCCTGATATAATTATTGGTACCCAGGCACTACAATTATTGGCACTCTTTAAAATACAAGAACATAATTTTTTAATCAATATTTTATAAGTTAATTTTTATGATTTAAGAGCACTTTCTTTTATAATAAAAACAATAAATAAATATAGTATCTATAAGTAAATAAATATATATACAGGGTGTTCCACAGTCACCGGCCTAGACGAAAATTATTAAAAGTCGAAAAAATTAAAAGGTAGATTTCTCGTTTTCGCTACCTAGACTTATAATAATTTTTATTATTTTTGATTCCATTTCTCTTAACTGGATTTAACTTTTCCCAACTGCAGCCAATTTTTGGATTTTTGTTTGTAAACAAGAACAATTAATAGTTTTTATTCACCGTGCAACGCAATTTATGTAAACCCATTTTGTCTGTATTTTTATGCCTTTTTTTATTCTTTTATCAGTTTTTTACATAAACACGTTATTAAGTATCTTTTTTTATTAAAGCCCAATTTGTAATCTTTAGGCTACTTTATATATTATTTTTTTAACAAAAAATCCATTTCAAATTATTAAAACAAAAAAAGAAAATTGAAGAAAATTTGAATGTTGGATTCTTATTCAGTTTATTATTTTTTTAAACTTTCGATCTTTTTAGCACTTAGTAGCTTATACGCAGTTTTTATTCCGCTTAAGCAAATATTCAAACTTTTCTGAACTTCCTTTTTTCGTTTTATTTTGTTTATAATTTCGAACTTATTTTTTGTCAACAAAATAATATAAGCTGTTGTTTAGAGAACAAATAAGGGTTTCATAAGAAAAGGCTACTTAATAACATGTTTTTGTAAAAAAAAAATGATATCAAAGTCAATATAAAAAGCGGGAAGCCCTCTATCGGCATAAAAAAAAAGTTGTAGGGTGGACAAATACTGCTAAATTAATTATATTTTTCAAAGGAAGGGACCAAAATTAGTGTTTAACTCCATGAAAATTCCTTTACTTTCATATATGTAGATCCTACCTAGTTTCAAAGGAAACAAACAAATATTATTTTTCATTTCATTGCAAATTTAGTAAATTAAATCAAGTAAAATATGGCGCACTGCATTAACGCCCACGGATTTAACACCCGCGGGTGTTAGTTTCAAAAAAAAAAGGAATTAATCCCTGCGGGTGTTAATTCCTACTAAAATTAGGAACGAACAACCGCGGGGTTTAATTCCTTTTTCAGGTAGGTTTTAATTCCAATTTAAAATGGAAATAAACCCCATCTGGAAGGCACCTATGGTATCAGTCTGTTTTCAAAGTTTTTGTACTAAATAGTACTTTGGGTGGCACGCTTCGCGGGTTCAAGGATTTTCACTCCCTTTTTCAAAGTGTTTCTAATAAACAGTGATTTGGGTAAAAGTATTTAAGAATCATATATGATTGAAGGGTGGGTCTTAATTCATGCCAATTCCAAAAAGCAAATACCAACCGCGGGTATTAGTTCTTTTTTGTGGTTTGCCCTATTACCACTTTAAAAAGGAATTACCCCCCCCCCCCGGGTGTTATTTCCTTTTTTTTTTGATAAATAACACCCGCGGGGCTTAATTCCGTGGGCGTTAATGCACTGCAGCGTAAAATATATGTATTTGTACAAGGCAAACTGCATTTCTCGCCAATCAATATTAGCATTTAAGACGTTGCTCCCCCTTTTTCGAACAAACCTTAGAAGAAGAAATTGGAAGATAACGTTACTTTTAACAATTAATATGGTATTCTAGCAGTTTGTTCAAACTGAAATCAATAACGGTTTAATTATACAACTATTGCCACTCATAAAAGTACAATTATTGACAGTGCCAATCATTGTAGCTGCAAGAGATGTAACTATTGGCACGCCCTGCCAATAATTGAACCCTAGTTTTTTTTTGGATCTAATTATTGGCACCTATTTTATTAGTAAAACAATATGTTTTTAACAAGATATATTTAAAAACGGCTCATTTTATGTATTATTAACACATTAAAAAAAAAAATTAATAAAAAAAAATAAAAGGAAGCAGTTAAAAACACACTTAAAAAATTATAGGTCCTTAACCAAAACAATGGAAATTTTGAAGATTTTTTAATTTTGTTTATCGTTTTTTTACTTTCACTTGTTAAACAGAGTTTAAAAAGAATGTCTTAAAACTTAAAAGGCAGATATATGAGAAAAATGTTAGAATTCAAAATAAAAAATAATTGGACTTATTCGGACACTGGGTTACTGAGAAAATGACTGTTGAATGATGGGGTGCCAATAGTTGGGTCAAAAATTTGGGGTGCCAATAATTGTAGTCGTTACGCTCTTCATAGTCATTTTAGACCTGGGTCTAAGTTAAACATAGGTTTAGTTGAATTTTCGGACGTTGATTCTATTTTTTTAAGTTTATCATTTTAAAATTTTTGAAGCTATTTGTGTAGTATACCAAGTTAATTATCTTATAAAAATATAAAACCAACAATTTGTAATTAAAATGGGTCTGTATTCATTGAGCCAAAATTGTTTTAAACTGTAGTTTATTTAAACCTGGGTATATATGCGACTATGAATATGCCCCAATGTATATTATTACTTTTAAAAATTATTTTAAATTTAGTTCACACCCCTGTACGAGATGACATACCTTTGGGTAAGATGACATATTGCCTTTGGATAAGATGACATACATACCTTTTTCATTAATCTTCATTGCCGAGCTCGCAAATGCATTCTTTTATTTTATGATCAACACCGGCACACAATGCGTTCCACCATTTAGTGCATGCTTGGCCATATAGCCAAGGCTCTACTGGACGTGAAAGCTGATTGCAGTAAATAAATGCAAGACAAATCGTCATAACTGTCTGGAAAGTCCTGCGAAACATCATTGTCCCGTAATATGAGACCTTTTGTTACTTTTCGAGTTCTTTGGATTCTCTTTTTCATTTTCTGCATTATGTCATCTCAACATTTCAAGTCCTACATATTATGTCAACTTAGACGGATGTGGGTCATGTCATCTTGCCCGACAGGATCAAAAATGGTTTCAATCTTAAGGGCATAAAAACTACATGATCTGGCACTTAAATAACACAAAAGCTTCATAGAACACAAATAACTGTATTCTTAAAACACTTCAGACACAACATTGTACTCACCTTAACGAAAATATCTTCGATAGAACTTTTGAGTAAAAAAAAATTACGTTTGCAAAATTCTTCTGTCTGCTCCTGAAGAAACACAGTTGCAAACCGAGGAAAGCTACAATAATTGAGGAACTGACATTTTAAAACTGTACATTTGGGCGTGATTAAAAGAACCGTGATACTTATGGTTGCTCAGAAAATGCGACTATGTCGTCTTGTTGTATATGTCATCTTAAGTAGATCTCCCCTAAGTGAAAATGCATGATTATCGCTGTCTGGGAATAACCTTCCCTTCGTATATATAGGTATTTTAAAATTTAAAATAATTGCTGCTGGATAATATTTTTGGTGACGGAAACATGTTGCAAACAAAACAAAAGGTGTCACATCCTTCAACGAAAACACTTTTATTTCCTACAAAAGTAATTCAATTTCATGTTGTCAAGACTCTTCTTCATTACCAGAAAAAAAAAAAAATTCACGAAAGTCTCCGAAACCCACTGAAATGTACATAAATAGAGAGGTATTGTCAAATGCAATCAGCACATCCAAAGCAAACCCTTTTATGAGGTCTAGTTTTTGAGATATTTGCATGCAGTTATTTTTTTGAGTTTTGAAACCTTGGTTATCTTTGTATGCCTACAGTTCCGCAAATAAGCCTCGGAGGACATTGCGGTTTTTAAAACTCTTAACTAGTTTCTTGAGAGCTATCCATATCTGAAAACTAGAACATCAGATGAGGTCTGGTTGCGAAGATATTTGAATTCAAAGTCATTCTTTTATTTTCGAACCAAAACTTAAAGTCTTCATATGGCTATAACTTTCTAAAAAAGGCTCGTAGGAGGTTGCCCTTGACGTCGTTGAATACGAACAGGACTTTGCTTTGCCATTCAAATTTGAGAATTTTTTTTCAATGTATTTTTGAAAAAAGCATTGGCTCTCTTGCCACTCCTCTCAACTCCTCTTGCCACTCTATTGTTGCGGTACCCAGCGGGAAATATCGTCCCCAATGAATTTTATAGCTGAATTCTTCAATCAATTCACTAGCTAAATAATAAAAGGAAACGTCATGCAATGATTTCGAGCGAAGAGTCATGCGAGGTTTCCTCAGTTCATAGATTTGAACCCACTTTCTGCTTTGTGTTTAGAAAACAACCCTTTCTTTCGTTGAATTAAAAATTGCTTTTGATATGGAAAATTATAAGATGAAAAAACTGTTGAAAAGCCATGTAGAAGTTCATCAGTTCATCATCTATGTCCACTCATAGCTTTCTTAAGTGTGCCCCGCCATTGTGTGTTTTGATAGAAGTTGATTTTTGTTTGTGTTCTCTGTGTTGACATTACAATAAATATTATAAGAGGACTTGTGAATTTCCATTAAAATGAGGAAATCTCAGATTGTCTCAAAGTATTTCAGGTTGTTGGTTGATCACCACTTCGTATAAGTAAAGTGGTGATTAACCAACAACCACTGACCTAGTGCTATTACTTTAATTAAATTTAAAGTTTTAGTTCTATATTTTAAATAACCAATCACAAATTCACAAAACATACACAAGAGAGTTATAAATTCACTATTTATTTAATTTTCTTCACATTTTTCATATTGAATTAACTATAATTGCTAAATAATCAACTACGATCAATCTAGTGATTTGATAATTGAATTTTCATTACCATTTTCATCGAAAACATTGAACTGATGAATAAACCACATATATTTATGTAGTGAATTCACAGGTTATGCGACCACTATGAATAACCCATCATCTGGGTCGGTGAATATACAACTTCCAACGAAGTAGTCATTTCGTTGGTGAGTTTTCATCGGATTTTCAGCATGTGCTTCCCGCCTAGGATATGCCCATGTTAATTATATCAAAGGAATCAGCTGAAAAGTGGACGGTGCAGCTGCAATTCCTCAAGGAAAAAACTGATTTTTAATCAATGAATTTTTGAATTTTTCCCGCTGGGTAGAAGTCTTATGTTCGCTTCAAGCCTAATACTCTAAGGTATTACACACAAAAAAAACCCGAATAACGAAAAAGTATTTTTTTTTTGAGAATTTTCCTAATACAAAATTTAATGAAATTAAATGAAAAACCCACCGAGCTAAGTCTCAGTCTACGGAAAAAGGTATAGCACAGCGCTAACCACAAGAGCAATTATAAATGATGCTTCCAAAAGAAGTTGTTTCTTTCATTTAAAGATAATTAAATTGACATGATAATAACTGACTGCTACAAGGCAATATTCCAACAAGTAAATATTAACATTCTTCAATAAATACCTACGCCTTAACATTTTTATCAAATGTCCAAATCTACTTGAAATGTTTCCCAAGATCTACTCGTATTTAAACGTATTATAGAAATGTTTTATAATTTGTAAGCAATTTTCCATTTTGCTTCCATATGCACCTTTATCATGTGCCATCAGTTAACACAGCTATAATTTATGAATTATCTCCATCACAGTACAGTCCACAAGTCGAAGATTGTTGCACCTAAATATGATAACACAAAATAACTATACTATCCTCTTTGGGCAAATAAAAACCGTATCAAATAAATACCATCACCCGAGATGATATACCTAACCTACCTATTTTCTGTTCTAATCCACTACAGGGTATGTGAAATCTGCCAGATGAAATTTATGGACTCTATGATGAAATTTTAAACACTGACTATCCGGCACAGTCTTAACTTATCCCCGTCAAGTGAAGGTATTTTGCCGATAAGGCAAAACTGTCAGAAGATAGCCGTATGTGTCTGTGTATATGTAAAAGTGGATGAAAATCCAATTTTGTTCATTTTTTTTCCTTCGAGAATGTCCTGCCTATATGTGTGCTGAGCGTGTGTGGGTATGTGTACAATGTCAAAGGTTGATTTATGCGAAACGAATCCGCTTAACATGCATGCAGGAATAATTTATTATCCATCAGAATTCGATTTAGTGTTTTGCAAATTTTACTTCGATTTGAAAAAAAAGGTATTTTTTTTTTCTTAAACTTTAACTCAGGTCTATACATAATATTTCTTTCCTTAGAATTTCCGAGTACCTACCTGCTTGAATTTAATATAGGAATGCATTTGTTTTTCATTTTGAATGCAATAACATGATGGGTTACACAAAATAACACCCCTTTCTTTGTTTACCTCGATATCTTCCTTAAGAAAAAAAAAAGTTTCTTTCATTGTTTGTTATGGTATACTATGCTACACAATCACAGCCACCAATTGACCCTTATAAACCCTTTTGTTATGCGACTCTTATCCGGTGTTTACATTTCTATTCAGGCGTTAAGAAAAAAAAGATGTCAGAGCCAATTTAGGTACACGAATGGACAGAAAGGGTCCCTTTCCCAGATTGTGGGGTATTATCATGATCATTGAGCTAAATTTACATATTATTACCAGTTATCGAGACAAGACAATTTTCTTACGACAAAAAGGATGAAGTAAAAATAATTCAAGGGTTCATGGATCATGGGAATTTACATAAAGGTTTGAAAATTAGATGAAACTTTCTGTTCTTTTTTTTCGAAATGTAAATAAGGAATATTTTAATAGTGTAAATAAAGTTTGCTGAGGCACACATTTCAAGATAACTTCATTAAACTTAAAATATCAGTGTACATCAGGGTGGTCATAATAATTTTCTTTTTTTTTTGATGTTGATGTAAAGATGAGTTTAAATTAACTCCAATCAAAAGTTCGCATGTTTGAAATTAACTTGTACAAATCTAAAGTGATTCATATCCAAAATAAAAAAAAATTGTTTATGTTTAAAGGAAACGTGTCTGTTTTGAAACTTTAGCTCGAAAATTAAAAGAAATAACTTTTAAATTGCCAAAGTAAATAGGAAAAGCTTCTGTTTTCAAACCGTTAGTTTAACAATTATGAGAAATTACTTTAAATTTGCATTCGAAATAATAATAATTTTAAAATTTAATACGAACTAATTTCATTTTTAAATTTAAATTATTAAAATTTAATAATTGACTTAATTTTAGCATTTTATATAGTTCACATTTGCTTCAATTAAAATAAATTATAAGTATTAGTATTAAAACTTACCAAATTTGAATAAAATAGGTGATTAAAAGTTTACTACATAGGTACCTACTTTAACTCAGTCTCTCCGTGTATTTATTTTAGAAATCAGCTTGGAATTGAAAACATTTTTTTTGTACTTGACTTTGGTTAGCCAGAACTTTAAAGTAAACATTTTCAAATATTTCAATAAGAGCGCTACAAAAGTAAAACAAAAACGGTTTTGGATATCAATGAAATTCTTTATTCCTGTGATATCATCCAATTGGGGCCAAAAATATTCGGTTATCATTGAACGGTAGCGATCCCCATTCACAGTAACATGACGGTCTTGATCATCACGGAAGAAGTACGGCCCAATGACGCCGCCGTCCCATAAACCACACCAAACCGTAATTTTTTCGGGATGCAATGATGACTCATGGAGTACGTGTGGATTGTTGCCTGACCAATACCGCATATTTTGTTTATTGACGAAGCCATTCAGCCAGAAATGAGCCTCATCGCTGAAGATGATTTTTCGATGAAAATCCGAATCATTTTCAAGTTGTTGCTCAGCCCAATTCACGAACAAACGACGCTTCTGGTGGTCAAGCGGCTTCAGTTCTTGCGTCAATTTAATCTTGTAAGGATGTAGGCCAAGATCTTTTCGCAAAATTCGCCACAACGACGTCACAGAGATGCCCAACGCTTGAGAACGACGTGTGAGAGACACATTTTGGCTTTCTGCAACTGAAGCCTCAGCGGCAGCAATATTCTCAACACTACGGGCACTTCTTTGTCTCACTGGCATGGAAACATTTTGTACTGTGCCTGTGCATTCAAATTTTTCCACTAGACGCTATATTGTTGACGGACGATTATGACGACCATAAATTGGACGTAGCGCTCTTAACGTTGAGTCCACTGACTCCGAATTTCGGTAGTAAATTTTAATAATTTTGACTCGTTGTTGGCTCGTATATCTTTCCATCATAAAATGGCAAACCTTACTGAAGAGAAATGTCAAAAGAACGGCAAGAAATATGCTCTACTTTTGTAGAGTCCCTGTTGAAAAACCCTTTATATATACCATTTAAATTTATATTTTAAAGGAAGCCATTTTAAATCGAATTTAAAAGTGAGAGCACTTTTGATTTAATAGTGAACATTGTAAAATGGGTTTGACACTTTTAAAAGGGTTTTTAAAGTTAAAATTTTAAAAAAACCCATTAAATTCCAGATTGAATGCTAATATGGCCATTAAAAGTGCACCGAAGCGTTACACATTACTTCCCTATTATTTAATTAAAATAAACAACATCCTCCTATGTATGCAGCAAAAGAGAGGCACACCAATTGATGGTATAAATCGTTGCATACACAAAAGGCGTCAACTATATTTGGTTTGGTTGTTTTATAAGTTTACATTTACTTATGGCTGGAAAGTTCATATGGGGGTGTTGGATTTTCAACATAATTCGTCTTCTGCTTTACCCAGTCGTTGTGTACCAATCATGACTCATGAGTACTTAAAAGCAGAATTTCTAGCAAGAGATTTTTCAAAAACGCGAAAATGAAATTTTTTGAAATTAATTTTTTAGTATATATAGCTAAATAATTTCAATAATAATAAAGATGAAGTAAAATTACTTCAGTTTTAAGTGGAGTGAATATTTTAATATTTAAATTCCTTCATTTTATTTATTATTAAAAAACTTGACCACCGGTAATTATTTTCTGGGTTCACGAATTGAAACAAATTCCACTAGAATAATAAAATTCACAGTATCTCCTTGCTGTGATTTTTGTAAGAGTCAGTAAACATCTACCAAAATTTGTGTTTTAGTAGGGTATGAGAGACTGACTGAAGAGCCCACTGTCATAATAGGCGAAACATATTCATTTCTGGAGTTGAGGTCACTTGTATTTTTTAATTGAATTATAACGAATTTTTTTGAATTCGCGTTCCAAATTTTGTTTTAAATATTTTCAAAATTTTATACAATATAAAACTTTATTTAAAGAAAAAATAAAAACGCTCGACGATTTAAAAATATTTATTTTCATAAATTCAAAATATTCGTTCAGGAAAAAAATCTAGCATCCAGCAAGTATAAATATATAGATACAGCGTTAATGTCTAGCTATAGGTACATTCTAGTTGTTAGCTACAAGAGCAAGTTCGTGCGCTACACTCATGCATTTTATTTTTAAATCGCCTACCAAACAACAAAACCAGAATTAGTAAGTATTTATTTACGTAATACCTTTTTTGAGAAAAATTCGTGATAAAATTATTTTTTATTATTTCTCCAAAATGTTGATTTTAGAAATTATGTTTTCAAAAATCACATTTTCAAGCAACTTGATTAAAAAAAACTAAAAGAATGGACTTTATGTCTTAAAAAGATGCCACACATCGTTGCAGGTGTTGATGGTTGTCTTTTTTATTTGTTTTTCTATTTAAAGTATTTTACTTTTTTAGTTTACTGACCATCCCGTCTAAAGAGTGGACATTAGTTTCACTCACCAAAATCCATAGTGTGCTGCCCGAAGCTTGAAGTTCCATGTGGTGAAAATTCATGTTTGTGTGTGAAGTGCGTCAGAACGTGGTGTGAAGTACGTCAGGACGTAGTGCGTAGTCCGAAATTATCCTGATTTCGTTCATTGCCTACACGTTTCGAAAAAAAAAAAATGCATCTTGTTCCTAAAATAATACGAACTTATATTAATTTTTCTTATTTTTGTATAACTTTTTGACTAACTTATGTTGCCATATGCATGGCACAAGAAGAGCTTATGCTAAGACTCTTGACCAATGTTTCATTTCTATAACGATATCTCCTCATTTTTAATTGATAGACAATTAAGAAGAATATTAATGTACATAGTAATAATTTATTATTCTTTCAATCCTATTTATGTACTGTACATAGGCAAAAATTTCATTCACAAATGTAACTCAATTAAATCACCTTCAATATAAGAAGTTATAGTCATTATGATGAGGCCCCCCCATGGTTTATTTTCTTCTTTTTTTTGTTGGTTGCTTTTGATTATGATTGATTAATAAAATTTCGATTGCTCATTGAGCACGTTTCTGATGGAATTTCTTTAGCAGAAATAATTTTGGCAAAGTAATAATAATAATTCCATCAATAGAATTTGGGTTTTATCCTTCTAGAGTTAGATATACTACGGCACGGCGCAAAAGTATTATTCTGAAGCGTTACACCTTTTGGGATTTATGGATGTTTTTATAAAGATAATTGCGGGATGTTAACTGTTTTTGACACATACAGAAATACAAAGTTTAGTTTTTGGTAGGAATTTATTAATTGTAACAATACTTAATAGAGACTGACGTAAGTGGCAATTAGTTTAAGTATATAATCTTGATGCTTGTGAAGTTTGGAAAATATTCGCTGAGTATCCAAATTGTTAATGGTAGGTACCTAAACAATTATCGAAATAATCTTGAATTGGTACAGTGTGTCGTTTTAACCTTAGACAAATTTATATTGAAGTTTTATATGAAATCTTCAGGGTAGAAATAAGTCTAGTCACACCATCTACAATCAACTGTAGTTTTATTTAAAGCAAGTAGAAAATCTAGGTATCACTTCATATCTGAACCAGAAGATTACAAACTTACCCATTTTTTAAATGACTCTGTGTGTGATTTTCTTTGATTAAAGTGAGAATATAAAGTGATTTTTAAAGGTATAGAACTTCCAACAGGGATAACTGTCAAATTAGCTGTCATACTAATGAAGTGCGTTTGGCTTTTTTTCAGTATACCTTGGGCTAGGGCTCGATCTCGGTCTCGCAAGACGAGACCGAGACGATACGAGACGAGACTGGCTTTTAATCAACCGATACGAGACTGTATATTTTTACCAACATTTATAGAGAGTCTAATAAATTAAAAAATCCAATTTCAGTTAAATATTTATTTTCTTCTCTACGTATTCAAACTACAGGTATAATCGAAAATATTTCGTTCCAATAATCAAAAAGTTGGCCGGAAATTGTATTTTTCGGAGACGAGACTTAAGTATACGAGACCGGCACGAGACCGAGACGAGACTGAAAATTTTCGATTTTAACGAGACCGAGACGAGACTTACAAAAGTCTCGCAGAGTCTCGTCTTACGGCCAGCCCTTACTTTGGCAAATTACCATACAAAGACGTACAGCAGAATAACGTCTACAAATCGTGGACATTAACTTCCAAAATTCGGGCTCTGTTCACCAAACTTATAGAGCATTTCGTCAAGTTTACAGTGCGCATAGTCGTTCATATGAGCAGCTTATACGCAATACTATGGATCGATTTATGACTACATTTACTCTTTTGCATACGTACAGAAGAAGCCATAACCGCTATAGACGTGAGTGACAATCATATAAGATCCAACTAGTGCAAGAATTAAAGCCGGCAGACCATCAATTGCGTCGTGTGTTTGCTGAATGGGCTGAGATGTTGAGAAACAACTGGAAGTTCAACCAGATTTTAATCGCCATTCTTGGCTGAACGGGTTTGAAAACAAGGAGAAATTTCGTTTTTTGAGTGAGCACAATCCCCATATGACTCTAGAGCCTCCATTACATCCCCAAAAAATCACTGTTTGATGCGGTTTTCATGCCGAAGTAGCGCTGGCCACGAGACGAGACTCTGCGAGACTTTTGTTAGTCTCGTCTGGGTCTCGTTAAAATCGAAAAATTTCAGTCTCGTCTCGATGTCGTGTCGGTCTCGTATAATTAAGTCTCGTCTCGGTCTCGTCTCGGAAAAATACGATTTCCGGCCAACTTGTTGATTATTGAAACGAAGTATTTTCGATTATAGTTTAAATACGTAGAGAAATAAATAAATATTTAACTGGAATTGGATTTTTGAACTTATTAGACTCTCTGTAAATTTCGGTTCAAATATACAGTCTCGTCTCGTCTCGGTTGCTTAAAAGCCAGTCTCGTCTCGATCTCGTCATGCGAGATCGAGATCGAGACCGAGACTTTTCTCGTCAAGAACTGTTGGAAATTTTGTTATCCGTGGCCTGGCATTGATGATGTATTTCAGTATAAGTAGTATATAGAATTTGTATTATATAAAAACACTCATAATGTAAACAATGCCAGGCCACGGGTAACAAAACTTCCAATAGAATTTGTATTATAAAAAAACACTCATAATGTAAACAATGCCAGGCCACGGGTAACAAAATTCCCAACAATTCTTGATTAGGAATTCTAATTGGGTTGGATATAGTTCACAATTGATTTCCGCTGTAAAATTGGTGTAAGCTGGACTGAACTTAATAAAAATTGCGTCTTGACAAGGCCCTCACTGTCAACTGAAGAGTCCAAGTGAGAACGCTGGGACGAAACGCCAATTTTTATGGACTAAAGACCGTTAAAAGCTATATTCACTATTATATCATTGGAAATTATTTGGAGGAGAAATGGTTCCAACAATGCGTGAAACCATCACTTTGTTGAGTCAAACGTTTGATAACCGAATAATCTCAAGAAATGGAGCTGTGAATTGGACACCAAGTTCGTGTCATTTGATACCTTTTTGTAGAGTTAATCAAATATCTGGTCTATTCTAATAAACCAACAACGATTTATTATTTGAAAGCCAACATTGGACCCACTATTGACGAAATAAGACCGGATATGCTCAAAAAAGCGTTGCAAAATTGGACCGACAGGATGGAGTTCTTCATAAGGCGCAGTCACGGAGCGGAGGCCATATGCCGGAAATTATTTTTAAACATTAAATGCCAAGAAATTTGTGAGCTAATAAATCCAAAATGCTGGTTATTCCATTGAATTTATTGTGTTTTACTTTAAAAAAAGAATGTCACGCTGGAGGTCTGGGATCGCTTCCCAGCCTCGTCCACCTAAAAAACTAAAAAGTTTTTTTTCAGGGCTACTGCCTCTTGCGAGGAATTGACAAATCCTCCAAGAGTATCACTTGTCACGAATAAGTGCTTCTCGTCTAGCCGTTCGGATTTGGCATAAAATTGTAGGTCCCTTCCATTCCTGTCGAAAGGCGCACACAGGAACAGTTGCGAGTTGTTAGTCTCTAGGCCCTGGTTCTTCATGAGCCGTTGTGCCACCCGATTTATATATATTTTTTTTTTTTTAAGTTCTATGCCTCTAAAAATAACACCCGATAAAATAGTTTGTCAGGTTCTTAAGTAGAACTTAGCTTAATGAATCCCAAGCAAGTTGTTCTAATTTATTTATAGAGAAAATTGACATACAAACATAAAAAACCGACAAACCTTTATGTAATGTATCTCAAAATAAAACCTCTTTTTAACTTAAAAATCACAAAAACTCCTACTTTTAAACATGAAACCAATATATTCCATATATGAAGCGGAAAGTAAAAATGAAAATGTCAAGAACATCGACCTATACTAATGAGCAAATGTAGAAAAGGGACGGTACACGAACAACGAACATACCTTAACATTTCGAACAATGCAAGTTCTTTAAGGTATAACAACAGCAAAAATATATAAAAAAAAACAGAAAATCCAATTTATTTTAATATTAGCTTTCTACAACACAGCCGTTTTATATATAGCATATCGCCACCGTACGTTAATTTTACGCAAACCTGATCCCATTGATTCCTCCCTCTGACTAAGTTCTCCTGATTTATTTTTTTTTCTCTTTTTTTGTTTCACTCCTCTTAACACACATCAACAACCTTCGGCGTTGACAGATGCAGGGTTAGAATGTAAAACCGCTATCAGACCCCAATATTTATTCAAAAATATCCCTTATGCTTGGAAAATAAACAGGTTATGTCATTTCGGAAATTTTATTTAATTTGTCTTTTGCGCGCTCGTTATTGCCGCATCGTGTGTCATGTGGGATGAATATTTTGGATCCGTTTGGATGATGACAACAGCGGAATGGCTCTTATTTGTATATGGACTATATCCTCATCCTCGAGGAAGTTTTTTTTTTTGTTTGTTTTATATTGTTGGTTCGTGGCGACGAACTCACTGAACTTGAAAGGTGGGTAATTGTAAACGGATGGTTGATATTCAAATTGGATCAGTAACAAAATAATTTTGCAGATTTTTTTTTTATTTTTGGCAAACGATAATAATTGGATAACGAAATGAAATATATGATACGCGGATTTGATAAAATAAAAAGGGGTCCTTAAAAAAATTACATTTGTTGGTAGGAAAATAAGTTCATAAAATAACATACCTTTATTCCAAGGATTTGAATTATTTCAATTGTTTTGAAATCACAAATTGGTTATAGATTCTTGTTGATTAATTCTAGAAAGAAAATAGTAAAAAAAACTGAAATTTAGTTGGTAATTAGACTCATTATACCTAAACTCAAAAAATTCCTTACCCATCGAACTATAATACTTTAAACTTGTCACTGAAAAGTGGGCCTAATCAGTGTTGTGCCATGTAGACTATATATGTAGACTACATGACGACAATTCAGTGTAGACAATTCAAAATTGTCGACCATAAGTTTATCGACAATGTAGACAATTCGTTAAACCATTATAATTCATAATTTTTCCTACTAAAATTTATTAAACCAAAAACAAAAATCTTAAAAAAAGAATATAACTTCTATTGTTTAGGTTTTTTCATTCTTTATTATTTTTTTTTCATTCTTTATAAAAAGAATTTTATTTCTTTTATCAAAGATATTGGGGCATATGCATATGCCCCAGATAGACTGCGAATATGTCGCAGATAGACCCAGTTTTAACTATATTTTAATTACAAACTGTGGTTTTATATTTTTATAAGATAATTAACTTGGTATACTACACAAACAGATTCAAATATTTTGAAATGATAAACTTAAAAAATAGAATCAACGTCTGAAAATTCAACTAAGCCTATGTTTAACTTAGACATACCCCAAAAATGACTGAATACGCCCCATTGTTTTTATTCGATGCACTCTTTGAACACGAGCATCTCTTAAGTCAAAAGGTCATCATTTAATGTCAAAGTACGTTACCCATATAATTGATACAAAAATCTGAGAAAGTGGGGGGGGGTAGGTTAGGTGCCACTCCCCCTGAATGGAAAATCTGCAGTTTTAATTTTTTACCTTTATACTATATGTACTTCAAATCACATCAATCTACCGATTTTCATTTTTATACAGAAATCGGAAGTGCTTCGTAATTGATAACGATTCTAAGAGAGTTGGTGGATAGGATACCACACCCATAAACGGAAGACCTCAAATATTCGATTTTTCTTTTGTGTAATGCACTTCAAGACCTACCGGTCTACCGTATTTTATAATCCAATAGCAGTCCGAAGAGCTCTTTTAATTGAAGAATGGAATAACTTCCAAAGTTTCATAGAAACAAAACATTTTGATAACAAAAAAAGCTATGAGTGATTTTAAAAAGCATTAGTTGGAAGAAGAAAACAACTTTTATTAGTGTCAAATAGTTACAATTCGTAACTATTTCCAACTCATCTACATGATATGAGTTGAAAGTGTTGATCTGTCAAAGCACATGTGAGAAGGTTTGCTTTCATAAAATAATCTTGCGGAAAGTTATATATTTCTGGCAAGACGGAAAATTATCTCATTGCATAATACCCTTATTGTTATTATAAATTATTCAACCACTGTCTATCGGTTGTAGCAGGACTTTTTGGAATGATTTTATTTGTGACATCTATGTTATTGTTAACATTGTCGACACATTGTCTACATTGTCTACATTTTCGACATTGTCGACCGATTGTCTACGTTGAAATGTAGACAACTAAAGTCGACACGTAGAGGAACAACACTGGGCCTAATTGTACAAAATTTCATTATTTTCCGCTTGGCGTTAGAAATAATTTTTGTTCTCAAAATTCAACAAATAATAAAAAAAAAAACTCAATACCAATTCAATCTTATAAAAAAAGTACGTATACGTCCTGGTGTACTATTACTTCATCTTATTTTATAGATAAAAAAAATAAAATACAAGGCAGGATCGCACTAACCTACTATATTGTAGCTAACAACAAGAATGTATTAGCTAGACATTGACGGTGTATTTTAATCTTTCGATAATATTTTATTATTCAGGAAATAATCAAAACAAATTTTAAATTAATACAAAACAAATAAAAAAGTAAGAGGGAAACTTGTAAAATAAAATAAATTGTTTTTTATTTGTGATTTTATTTGTTCATAAAATGAATTATTTATACATAGAGTTTAAATGCAATATTTTTCTAACAGCCTAGAAAACTGGAATACAAAATTATGACAAATCAACCAAGCCGTTGACGAGATATTCGAGAATATGCCAAAAGACGTGAACACTTCATTTCTTTTATTCGAATTTGTTGGAAAACAAGCTGATATGCAGTAGGTATTAATAAAAGTCAATTAATAGTACAAGTGACCTCAACTCCAGAAATAAATGTGTTTCGTCCAAGTATAACAGTGGGCTCTTCAGTACCTGGGCGGAACACAATTATTTCTAGAGTTGAGGCCACTTGTGCTTTTAATTGAATTTTATTCATTCACTCCACTTAAAACAGAAGTAATATCAATATTTTAATATTTAAATTTCTTCATCTACTTAGTATTAATAAAAGTGTCACTGAGATTATACAGTACTCTTTAAATAAAGTGAAATTATTCTACTTTACATGAAAAAGAAAAAACTAATTTACTCTGCGCAGTTAATAACAGTAGATATATACAGGGTGTCCCATCGTCACCGGCCCTGAGTTAATTTTAAGTGGAAAAACAGAATAGGTAGTTTTCTCTATTTCGCTTCCTTTACGACTTATAACTGTTTTGATTTTGGATCTTTTTCTTTTAACTAGCACTAACTTTGCCAAACAGCATCTGATTCTTGATTCTTTTGTTTTATTTACACAAGGAGAGTAAGCACCTTATACTTGCCATACAATTTTCTTCTACGCGGATAACAATTTTCACACTGTTAAATATCAAACCCATTTTTTGGCATTTTTAGGTAGTTTTTTTTTGACTTTGGTGTCATTTTTTTTCCACAAAAACACGTTATTAAGGGGAATCTTTTTTATTTTATTATGAAAGACCATTTTATTTTCTTAAAAATACTTATCATTTTTTTTAAATGCAGCATTCAAATTTATTAATTAATACTAACAGAAAAAAAGTAAAAGGAAAGGTAAGCAAAATTTAAATATTTGAATAAAAACGAATCAAATATTACGTTTAAGCTAGATGGTAACAGGCAGGAATTATTTAACACCTTTTGTAGGTTACTTACTACACTGAGGGAAAAAATGCGATCTAAAATTAAATAGGACCGCATTTGATCTAAAGTATTTTAAATGAAGTGGAGCATTTACATTTTTACGTTGAAACAATGTTAATTTGAATATGCGACGTAATTTTCAGAGATTCAACTTAGTTTCAAAGTTAAACGTGTTTATTTATACATTGAAATCAACTTTTGTACATTTTCATTTCGTTAAACGTTGTTTTAAAGTGAAACGTTGTCATTTTTACATCGAGATCCACATTTAAAGTACGCTCAACTGTGTTTCAAAGTGAAACGTATTCATTTTTACATTGAAATCCACATTTTACATCGCGATCCACTTTTATGGCATTTAAAGTGCCATCAACGTAATTTCAAAGTGTTGCATAGTTAAGTAAACCTCAATTTGTAAGCTTAATATAACAAATTTCGAGAGCGCGTTGTAGTTTTTCGAAGCAGCTCCCTTACATTTGTGAACAAATTAAACGCGCACTCAAATTTCACTCTCATATAATCGAAAAACAATATTTAATTACTTTTCCTATATTTATTACTACGCATTAGGTACTCATAACAAAACGATTCACTTAAGTCGTCACAAATACATAAATGATTTATCACAGAAATGAAATGCTTCGAGCATGAATATACATTTGTCTTTGTCTTACATATAAATTCAAACAATGACGCGTGGCGTGGGTAGCCATTTTCAATGCCTAACCTAGCGAAGTTCAATCTACGTTGATTCGAAGTAGATAAATGTTGTTTTAAAAGATGGATGACTTTGATTTACCTATTATTCCACTTTAAATCAACATATAAACGTAGTAAATCTAGTTCGTTTTTAAGTATAGAATGACTTTGAAATAAAGTCGCTCAACTTTGATTTAAGAATTTTCGGCGTTGGCGCCAAATCGTTCCGAAAAATCTTAGAATCAAAGTTTTTTGCTTTGATTTTACGTTGTTTTTTTCTCTGACACAAAGAATTAATTTTAATTTTGTGTTACTTCTTGAACTTTCTTTTTTTCTGTTTTATTTTTTTAATTAATTTAAGTGTTGTAATTTGTAAAAAAAATGTAGCATTTTTAAGAAAATAAAATGGGCCCTCATAATAAAATATAAAAGATGCTCCTTAATAAAATGACACCAAAGTCGAAAAAACCTCCTAAAAATGCCAACAAAATGGGTTTTTGATATTTAAATGTGGGAAAATCGTTATCCGCATAGAAGAAAATGTTATAGCAAGTATGAAGGGCTTACTCTCTTTGTGTAAATAAAACAAAAAAAAATTAAGAATCGCATGTAGTTTGGCAAAGTTAGAGCTAGTTAAAAGAAAAAAGATCAAAAATCATAAGAACAGTAATAATTCGAAAAGGAAGCGAAAACGAGAAAATTACCTCTTAAGTTTTTTGACCTAAAATTATCTCAGAACCCATAGTTTTCCCCTGAGCCGGTGACGATGGGACACCCTGTATAGAACCATTTTGGTTATTTGCACTTGCGATATACATATAGGTAAATACTATACGCAATGCGTTTTGTTTGTCTGTCTGGCCTCGCCCCTACAGCGTTAACAGCTGGAGGGATGCACACTGGTTTTAAAATTTTTTTTAGGACCAGGACTAACGGTACCTACCTACCTGCCAAAAAGGAAAATAACATTTTTCTCAAAAACGGCTTCGAAGATTTTGTTAAAAAAAATCAAATAATTAAAATAAGGAAATACTAATTTTTTATTAATTTTTCTATTTTCAAAAATTGGTTATTTTTGCTACCTTCAGTACAACCATTTTTTTGGGTTTTGATTTTCTCGAAAACAATTAAATTGAAATTTTCAATTTTGTGGCCAACGGACGGATTCGATCTCGAGCGAGAATACTTTTTTAAATAACACGAACAGAAACAACA
This sequence comes from Melangyna quadrimaculata, assembly GCA_949320155.1. NCBI lineage: Eukaryota > Metazoa > Arthropoda > Insecta > Diptera > Syrphidae > Melangyna > Melangyna quadrimaculata. Next base: position 82,818,286 of record OX439484.1, on the reverse strand, counting down.
TTCAGAAACGCATTTGTTAAATTTTTAAAATAAAATAAGTAAAACGTAGAAACGTCATTTTTTCAACTATTATGTATCTATGTATTTTATTAAAAAAGGATAATTCAAAAAGTAGACAATAACAAAAACATGAAAACTTCATAATGACGGTGTTCACATTGGACTGACTCTTCCGACTATTTTTGATTTCTCTGAAATTTATCTTACTACCACTTTATAGTTAGAAGGGGAGGAAAGTAGTAAATTGTTTTGACTTTCACTTTTGTAAATTCTGAGGAGTCAGTCCAATGTGAACACCGTCTATAACTTAAGAACAAATTGTTGTGGGTTGTCACTTTGTTTCTGAGGTTCTGACATTTCCCCAAATCTAGTTTTGCTTGCTTTTTTTTTCACGAACTATCACTGCTCAGACGTGTTCAGATGCAGTTTTTAATAAAAGGAAATTAGTAATTTACTAGCTAGCAAAACAAAAAAAAGGACTAAAACTTTGAAATAGCTAGTAAATTGCTAAATATTTAGAAATCAGCTAACTAGTAAATTGCCAAGCTCTTAAGAGTAAGTTGTTTAAAATTTTGCGCCAATGATTTTATTCGTGTATTTTGAGCTAACTTTCTTAAGAAGAATACGCAAGAATAAGTATTATAAGTAGGTAATAACATTTTGTGGTTTAAATTTAACAATTTCAATCTGGCCACTATACCTCACCTTTATTGAAAGAGGGCACTGTATGAACTCGGTAGTAGCCCGTAGCGTAATGGTTAGTACGTTGGACTTTCAGACTGGAGGTCTGGGTTCACTTCCCAGCCTCGTCCACCTTAAAACTAAACAGTTTTTTTTTTAGGGCTACTGCCTCTTGCGAGGAATTGACAAATCCTCCAAGAGTATCACTTGTCATGAATAAGTGCTTCTCGTCTAGCCGTTCGGATTCGGAACAAAATTGTAGGTTCCTTTTATTCCTGTCGACACACGCGCACATGAATGGTTGCGAGTTGTTAGTCACTAGGCCCTGGTTCTTCACGAGCCGTTGCGCCACCCAATTCATTTTCAATTTTTTGTTGTATGAACTCGACCATAATCAAAAGGGATTTGTTACTTCCTCGCAAAATGAAAGTTAATCCAGCCAAATTCAAGTTAATCTTTTTGAGTATTTACAGAAAAAAGGGTAGTTTTAAGTTTTTGATATGTTTTTGGGTTAGTGCAGTGCTCAAAAATGCAAGTTTTCTATTTCCCCCTCATAACCACGGGCTTAAAAAAAAACACAAAATTGTTCTACCTCCCACTGTTTATTTATTTTTTTTTAATTCTCCTGTGCGGGTATTGGCCTGGCGAAAAAAAAAATGGTTGTATGTAGGAACCTACAGAAGAAGAAAAAAAAATAATATTAAAACTAACAGATCTCTTTTATGGAAAGTATAACCATTAAGCCAAAAAATTTGTGTAAAGTACATAAATTTTGCCTTTTTTAGGTACCCGCAGTCTTTTTAACCAAACAACATTATCAAACATCTAATTTTTGTAATCATATACGACGATTTGACTAGAATAAGTAAGTACCCGTGGAAAAGGCTGTAGTATTCTAAGCCACACCTCCGGCTTGATTCTCCAATACACTGAGCCATATTTTTCCAACCCGACTCAACAATTCAGTGGGTGAGAGGTACCTACCACGTTAGTAAATTAATATCGGTTGGTTAATTAAGATTGATGTCTTCATTCATTTTTATACTTTTGAATAAGGTTGTTCGTACTCATTACAAGATAGAATTGCTTTCGTCCTACCATGTTCTATGAAAATTTTATAAATCTGATAAACGGACGGGGAAAGAACAGAGCATCAGCTGAAAGTTATTTAAATCACCTCTAAAATAAATTTTTACTTTTTAATGAAGGATTTTGTGATTGACTTTAAATAACATGCAGTGTTAAGTTGTTGTATTTTATGTATTTGTTCTAATACTCGTACTTAAACTTTAAGAAGTCTCGCCGTAAAACAAAAGTAAAGTTTTTATTTTAGATTAACCCAAATTCATAACTCTGATGGAAGAAATAAATTTATAAGTGAACTTTAATCGTTAAATCGAAACTTTATTCATTAATCTGTCGCAACCTTGAAATCAAAGAAGAAAGCAGAGCAGACAAAAAGCCCATAGTTAAAAAATTCTAATGAAAATGAAAAGAACCCTCTGCTCAATAACCGAAACAAAACTTTGTCTTTGCTTTTCCAAACCATATCTCGCCCGCCACCACCGCAACTCACCCCCACCCAGACAGAGTGACACATTCCTAACCGGAAGTGTCATAATTAGAAAATATTAATAAACTTTAGGTTTGTGGGTTTGTGCAAATGACGGCCAGGCCGACTAGAATACGATAACGAACTCCATTTTTGCTGTTACTTGTTTATAAGTTAAACTCGTGACTTAGGGTTTTCAAAAAAAAAAAAAAAAAAAAAAAATATAGGAGGCTTGATATTTTCAAAAATAAAAAAAAAGAGTAAAACAAAACCAAAAGGAGGATGAGCCGCTACAACTTCAACAACAATATACATAGGTAGCTTCACAAAGACTAGAGCATTCACTATAAGTAGCGGCTCGGGGGTGAAATTCAAATCGGGCAAACTTTTTGAAGGTTAATGAAAAACTTTTCTTTTGAGTTTTGGTTTAGTTAGTTGGAAAACTGTTCGGTACAGTTTGGCTTGGCTTGGCAGCAGCAAAAGTCCCTTTCGTTTCGACTTTGTTAGTAACAAATATTTTTTTTTTTTTTTAGGGTAGAAAGTCTGCAAAGTTTTTAAACAAAAAATTATTTTGTTCCCACTTCTTCCTGGGTTGAGTGTTTTTTTGTATTTTTTTTATTTTGTTTGAAAACGAGTTTTTGAAAAGTTTTGCAAAACTTTGTTATGCGCGCGCATTAAAAACCGCATTATTATTTATATACGCACAATTCAGGGTCTGTGTTGAGAACCACTCTTTTTCAAAGCCGCTTTTTAACCAGTCAGTGTTTAATCGGCCGTGAGTGTTTCAAGAGAGACTGTGTCGTCGGGAGGCTCTACTATCTGAGGGTGGTTTGTTTAAATGAGAAAAAAAAATACCGTTCGTTGCATCGAAGTAAAATTTATTCAAAAATTACAATAAAATAACAGAATACTCAAGTATGAGCATTAATCGTATGAATTTTTATGCTCACATGTGACATACGCGGCAGAAGAATTGCACCCACCCATCGAGGGGATGATCCTTCTTCGTCGCCGCATATAAAGTCATAAAGTGGTGTTTAATGGCATTTACTCTGCCGTATTATGGTAATGAAGATACTTTTTTTGTATTCATCCTTTGTGGGCTCGAAGATGCGTTCTAGAGTGTGATCTGTATTTTTGTTTGTTATTGTTGTTGCTGCTCCCTGTTGTTGTGATGTAACTCGTCCCCATGGATATTAAAATGTGTGGTGTTAGTCGGTAGATGGCTTTTTCTGGTGAATCCTGTGATTTTTCGTATATAAGGAGAGGAAGTGGTAACGCGTGCGAATTTTAATAAGCTCTCTTTTGAAGGGGGATGAATGTGAATGGATATTGCTTTGCGGTTTTTCCTCGCGCTGGCTGAGTGTGTGTGTTATTATGGGAAAATTTAGCAATTGTCTAAGTGGATGTTTTGGCAATGAAATTTTATCATAACAAGTGGATTTAATTTTCATTTTTTCCCTCGTTCTTATTGGAATAATAAAATAATAATAACAATGATAAAAATTAGGGGGTTGAAGGTGGCCGTTAAAAAAAAAAATGAAAATCGTCATGGGACTTTGCGACTTTATGAGTGGGGTATTTAAGGATTACATAAGTGAGAGATTTTCTTTGAGTAAGAAAGTACCTATAGGAATGGTGAAAATATGTAGAGATAATGCGCTTTGAAGGAGGAATAAATGATCTTAAAGCAGTGATTTTATGAAGTTTTATTTTCTTATGAATTGCCCTCAAGCTAAATAAGATTTGTATCACTTTTTATGATAACCGTAAGCAAAAAAAATGGAAAGTAAACCTCATGAAAGATAAGGCGTAAGGAAATAATTAGGTTCTTCTAGCAAGAAATCCATTATAAGATATACTAAAGGATAAAAAGTAGATAGTGATTAGGTAATAAAATAAATGTATGGGAATTTGGGCATGTGGACAAATTGAAAAGAACATTGCGTTCTTTTTAAATTTTAGAATTTAATAAATGTGAAACATTAATTGATATAACCATAAACATTGGAAGGTTCTTCAATTTTGTAGGCAAGATATATGTACCTACCTTTATTTTTTTTATCAAAAACCAAAATCTTAATTATGACACCTTTCAACTGAAAATTCAGTCAAATTTATCAAACTTAAACATTATGATGATTGGGAAGTCAAAATGTGAATTTATTCATTTATCGTTCGTCATTCTAAGCGCTTGTGGTTAATCTAAGCATCCACTGTACACCGATAGAGTGGACTGTGGACTAAAATTTGTTTCAAATTCAAAGTTTTTATTTAGAGGACAAATTTAAAAATTTGAATGAGATAACATAGACACAAACATTTTGTTTTATTTTATTTTTCACGTAAACATCTAAATAAATATTTTAATAAAAATAGCTACTCATTAGTAGGAAGGTTGGTTTCTGTATAATTTCTGAAGTAACACAATAATTTAGAAATCAAAATTCAACCTGTTTATGTGGAATGATTTTATTTAATTAAAAGCTTAAGTGACCTGAAACGCATGGAATTAATATAACTTGAGACTTTAAATGAACTTCTGAAGTATGTAACTATAAGCTAGTTGATTTTGTATATGATTATCAGGTGTGCGCGACGAGTTTTTAATGATTAATGTTTAAAACGGGTGTCCGTGAAGTTACCACATAAGTAAGTGTCAGCATCTCAATTATTTTTTGGAAATCTTATCGCATGCATATGAGTTCTATAGTTCTTGATAATTTTCCAAAATAGTTCTCTTGATTTTATCGAAAATAAAAATTATTTTTAGTTATTTTAAGTGAGATGATTTTAATTTACACTAGTAGACCATTTTTGAAAATAGCATATATGTATACAAATGTTTTGTTCGGGTGTAAGCAATCTTGCCTAATAGTTCCTCACACCTAAAAAAATAGTACCTACTGTGACATTCAGACTGAAAAAAAAAGAAAACTAAAAAACAATAAATTAAAAAAGGGCAAAATAACGCAAATTGAGATTGTAAAATCTAATTTTTCGAGTTAAATACCTAGACTGAATTTGTCTCCAATATAGGGTTTACCAACAAGAGCGCCGGATTTAAAATTGTCGCCATCTTGTTATTACAAGTTATACGGTGATTTTTTTTCGACAATTGTCACGTACTGTTCGTATCTGAAAATAGGATTTTTTCTTCGGACAATCCACATTAATTTGATGATGTTCCATCACTTAATCGGCAAATTCACGGAGCTGCGCATGCTCCCTTGGCTTAATTTCTTTAACCAATTGAACCTTGTACGCGTGAAAATGCAGATCTTTTACCAAAATTCGTTGCATAGTTCTTCTGGAAATGCTCTCGGGCACATAATCCCTTATTGTGGCTATATTTTCGAGTGACCAACAAGGACGACGACAAACAATGATCGTCGGTTCCATCAGCGTAAACTTGGTTTCAAATTTTGTAATTAAACGCCTCACTTTCGATTCATTTGGATCATCATTGCGACCGAAAACTTGACTTAATTGGCGAACTGTTTTCGCAAAACTTTTACCATTTTAGTAATTCGTTTCTACAATAATTAAACGTTGTTGGTTTGAATACTTTTCTATATTCTTGAATCGCGTGATCTTTTTCTTCTTTTTTCTTTCTTCACGTACAGACCACGTGACAATTGTCAAAAAAAAAAGATTACCGTACGACTCGTATTAACAAAATGGCGGCAAATTTAAAACCGGCGTTCTTGTTGGGACACCCTATATAAGAAAATACTTTTTTCTAATTTGAAGAGCTATTTTCCACTACTTTCGATAAACGACCTTGAGATGCTAGCATTTAATTGAGAGTTCCAGTCCATTTATCAATTTGAACTATTAGTAGTAGTAGTTGAAAACTTTATTAAACAAACAAATAGTTTTAAATTTCCAATCCAATCACCAGATTGACAGTTTATAGTTCAAATATTAAATACTTTAAAATAATTATTAAAGTCTCCTTCTATTATACTTTGTCTGTACCTCAGCGCCGTTTTTACATATTAATACAAAATTTCCCAACCTTATTTTCCATTCAAGATGTCGACGACTGCAACTATTCAAATGTAATCCGGGGAGCACATGTTTCTAAGGCTTTTCCAACCAAAAAATTGAGATGCTGGCAATTTATTGTTATGCTTACTTCACGGATACTTAAAAGGGCAGCTAAAGTGTGTTTTAACTTTTTAACTGAAGATGAGGATTATTCTTGAAATATATTGGTTAAAATTAACAGAATAGCATTTTTATTTTAAATGAACTGAAGAAAGCAAGACAAAGAATAAAAATAAATAACTCTTAAGTATGTATGTATGTGCATTTATTGTGTTATTTTTTTTTTAAATTAACATTTCAATTTTTTAATTAATTAATTAATTAAATTGCCAACCATCGTCCCAGAGTGGAAAGTCCAATTATCCTGTTTAAAAAAAATACATTCGTTTGCTTTCAAAAATCATATAAAATTAGTTCTAATGAAAAAGAAAAGCTATTTCTACAAAAATCCGCGAACGGGTACAAAATGTCATACCAAAGGCGAGTTTGTAAATGTCTCAACTTTTTGTTTTAATGTTTCACATTAAAATTGATTTTCTTTGTAAAAAAATTAATTAAATCTTCAAAAATATCATTAAGCTACTTATTGAGGCTTATAACTTGAGTTCTAGAATAGTTAATGCTTTATGATTGAAATTAAAAATTAAAGTCGAAGCTTCAAGCTATGTTTTTACATAAATTTTGAAATGATTGCAAAATAATAATAACAAAAAAAAAAATAAAAAATGTGTGTACCTTACCTATGTCAAAAGTCAATTGGATGTTTGGCATACAAAATTCAAATTTTAATACAATATTGTGAACTTTGAATTCCCATTACCATGGGCTTGTAGGTATTCGTCAGGAAGTCCAACTAAAAGCATTAAACCAATCCATTCTTCATCAACATTAAGACCTGTAGACCTAAGTTTGTATGATGTATTTAAAACATCGTTCACATACTCGTCTACGCTTGAAAAATCGTTCAATTTTGTAGAACAAAACTTCTGAATAAATCCGACTCTCCTTGTAAGCCCAGAATGTTGAAAAATTCTTTGAAGGGAATTCTAAATTTCCTTTGCGCTGTTGCATTGTCTTATATGAGGATAAATATAAAATAGACCTCTCTACAAACAATATGAGCTGATAATGCTTTCGCATTTAAAAGCTTCATTTCATTCGTTTCAGTATCAGACAGCCTTCCATTTGAAAATATGCTTCGACTGAAAATTTCCAGTCTTCAAAATGTTCATATATGTACTTTATTGAAGCAAAAAAAAAATGAGGCAAAAAATTGTTTAAAATACCTATTTAAAATTAGCTTAGCTTTTTGTTCAATGCTTTTATAAAAAATGGAAAAACTATACCATTTGCTTCTATGTTAAAAGCATCAGTTATCAGCTTGCATTTTTATGTTGTATAATATATCCTGAAATACTTATTTATCATATACGGTAATTTTTAAATGCATTTTTTTTTCTCTGCCCAGACAACCGAGGCCGTACAAGTCTCTTGGTTAATGTTTGCCAAATAAACAGTCTCGTTTCAGTCTCGTCTCGGATGCTTTAAATGCAGTCTCGTCTCGACCCGTCTCTTCTCGTAATGCGAGTCCGAGATTTTACTCGTCTCGTGACAAGCCCTAGGTTTCATCAAAATCAAAGTAGGCCAGTCGGAATTTAATTTTATAGGTATTCAAAAAATTATTTAGTTGATTTTTTTTCTTTTTTATCGTTAGAGAGGTTCATAAAGAGTGTTCGGTATGATTTTCAACTGCCTAGCTCTTTTGCGTTGGCCGCCATTTTAAATTTTCGTTTATTATCAACTTTTTACTAAAAATGCCCTTGATTGAAGTTGTGCATATTTTAATTATCTACAACTTTGGTGTTAATAATTTGTTTGCCTGAGATTGATAGTTTTCCATATAATCCCGAAATTGTGATTGTGATCGGTTATTTTTAGGTAATCCTCAATAAAAAGTATTTTTGTATACAAACAAAAGGATGAAGTGTGTTTTTTTTCAATCACTAAAGGCACAAAAGGAGTCTAAATAATTTTTTTTTTTGTTATATAGTAAAGAGTTTTTCAACAGGGACGCTACAAAAGTAGAGCAACAGGGGCAGCAAACGACGCCATATTTCTTGCCACTCTTTTGACATTTCTCTTCAGTAAATTTTGCCATTGCATGATGGAAAGATATACGAGCCAACAACGAGTCGAAATTATTAAAATTTACTACCGAAATTCGGAGTCAGTGGCATCAACGTTAAGAGCGCTACGTCCAATTTATGGTCGTCATAATCGTCCTAGCAGATCAACAATTGAGCGTCTAGTGGACAAATTTGAATCCACAGGCACAGTACAAAATTATCCCGTGCCAGTGAGACAAAGAAGTGCCCGTAGTGTCGAGAATATTGCTGCCGCTGAGGCTTCAGTTGCAGAAAGCCCAAATGTGTCTCTCACACGTCGTTCTCAAGCGTTGGGCATCTCTGTGACGTCGTTGTGGTGAACTTTGCGAAAAGATCTTGGCCTACATCCTTACAAGATTAAATTGACGCAAGAACTGAAGCCGCTTGACCACCAGAATGTGTATGTTCGTGAATTCGGCTGAGCAACAACTTGAAAATGATTCGGATTTTCATCGAAAAATCATCTTCAGCGATGAGGCTCATTTCTGGCTGAATGGCTTCGTCAATAAACAAAATATGCGGTATTGGTCAGGCAGAAATCCACACGTGTTCTATGAATCATCACTGCATCTCGAAAAAAGTACGGTTTGGTGTGGTTTATGGGCCGGCGGCATCATTGGGCCGTACTTCTTCCGTGATGATCAAGATCGGCACGTTACTGTGAATGGGGATCGCTACCGTTCAATGATAACCGAATATTTTTGGCCCCAATTAGACGATATGGGCTTGAAGGACATGTGGTTCCAACAAGACGACGCCACAAGCCACACAACGAATGTCACAATCAATTTATTGGAAACCAAGTTTGGAGAACGTGTTATCTCACGAAATGGTCCAGTCGCTTGGCCGCCTCGGTCGTGCGATTTGACGCCGTTAGACTATTTCCTGTGGGGCTACGTCAAGTCTATGGTCTATGCCAACAAGCCATCGACGATTGATGAACTTCGTACGAATATCGAACGTGAAATTGCAGCTGTATCGACCGATTTATGCTTGAAAACCGTTGACAAATGGGTTCAGCGTCTGGACCTCTGCAAGCGTGCCCGTGGTGGCCATGCAAAAGAAATTTTGTTTCATACATAATGGCATCGAACGTCCTTTCACAGGAATAAAGAATTTTATTAATATCCAAAATTATTTTTGTTTTATTTAAAAAAACTTTTGTAGCGCTCTTATTGAAAAACCCGATATGTAGTTTGTAATCAGGATTATTCTTTTACGAGTTTATGTACGTTGGTGTGTAGAACAGTTTTATTTTTATAGGAATAATTTTCTTTTAATAAGATAAAGTTTTTAAAGTTGATAAATCGACTGCAGTTGAGAGACTTGTGAGAATATAGCGGAAATTCGAGGTCTGATGCATGATAAATAATGCATCCTTATGGAATCAATTTCTGACACACAGACCACTTTTAACGAAAATTATGAAATAAGTCTAGGTATAAAAAAAATAAAATCACCTTAAAAACCCGGTGGTGGAGCGGAAAAGAGTTGTAGTTTTAGTTTGGATAATTTGATTTTCAGACTTAAGTCGAAAACTAGCAATTTTAATCAAAAGTTATTATTTATTTATTTTTTATTATTATTTCAAATCAAAACGATAATCAATCCACAGATTTTGCTTATAACTAATAATTTATAGTTAAAATAATTTTATAATAACATTTATATAATAATAAAAGTAAATAATATGCAAAAATATTATTATTCCAAAGTGAAGAAAATTATACAGAGTTTTGAAGAAAATTTAAAACAAATATTTTGAACTGATATCTTGGCAGGAACAGATCTAAATCATCATAATAAATATTAAATATTAAATAATCTAGAACAATGAGAAATTGGCTCTCGCTCTCCATAGTTTGTAGAGTGAGGTATCTCGAAAATAAGCTGCCTCATCCTCAAAGTTCTGCTTGGAGCATAAATATTAATTAAATAAATTAAATCAGCACAATCAATATCACTACAAAGAATATCACGAACGAATATAACACTAAACATTCTACGCCTCGATTCAAGAGTATGCATTCCAAGCAACAAACATCTACTTGTTTTAAATTCAAGATGACGGCCAAAGTTATAGAGATAGGAGGTCGAAAATCATAACTGAACACTCTTTATGAACGATATGAACACTCCTCTAACGATTTGTAAAATGAAAAATCAGTGCAAAATTTCGTTGAAATCGGTTGACTTTAACACGTTCATGACACCGTGCAGTTGCCATACAAAATAGGTACATGGAGTTTTTTGTTAGCCTTTTATTAAAATTATCCGCAAAAGTGTAAAAGTTGAATGTATTTATATACCTATCTAAAATAAATAAAATATTTTCATAATTAAAAAAAAAAAATTGAAACGAATTTTCGGTTTTTGGCAAAATTTCCTTTTTTTGTACTTATTTTTGCAACTTATGATTCTAACGGTATATTTTAGGATCTTCTTTGTTCAGCTTGTTATTTAATGAAAAGCCAAATGCCAGTCCATGTTTCAATTTGATATTATTAAATATTTTATTATTTATACTTTAAATTTAGTCAAGTTTGATTGTCTTTATGTAAGTTCCTTATGAGAATCAATTAACTTTCTATACAATTTGCCACTCTTCAATGGTTGTAGACAATTTCCTTCTTGATTAAAAATTCGATTTCAATGTTTTTAAGAAACAGTTAAAAAATAACAGTTTACCATCCTACATACCTATACAATACATACCACTTGTCAAATCTCTAAACGCTTCTTGACTTCTCACTCCGTTGTGAACATAGCTCTCTCGTCTATACTCCGTATTCCTGATGACTATTTCCTTTCCGATAATGGTCCTCCAAAAAAGATTTGTTGAAATGTCAATGTTATAAATCTTTTTGTTAACTCCTAACATCTCGAAAACATTTGACACACCTTCTATCACCTAACAAAGCCAATTGACTCAGCCTACATAAGCCCTAGGCTTGAACTTAAAGGATACAATTTATAGCATTCATTAAGAAATCAATTTAAGGGCTGTTTGCAATTGAATTGGGGTGATTTTTCTTTAGCTGGTGACAACAGGTCAATTCTGATGGCCCACAGATTTAGAAAAATAAATGTTTTGTTTTTATATAATTATATTCATTTTAATAAACCTACAAGAAAAGTAGAATAACATTTATTTTGCAGTTAACTGTTTTTATGTGGAACTTCAATCAAATTTAACTTAAATTGTCTTTAAGAAGAAAAACAAAAAAAAGCAGAAAATGTATTTATTTTTTTACACCTCTACCCATGATGTTGTTATTTTATTTACCTTCTTCCTTATACCGAAACAGATTTCCTTCAGGAATACCTATAGTCTTATCCTGTTTCTACAGAAAACATAGACAAAGCATTTCCTTTGAGTGTTATTTAAGTTAAAATGCTCTTAAATAAGACACAGATGTAAAATAAAGAAACGTGATAAAATTTGATCCCCCTCTTCGTGTAGTGGCTGTGGCGCGGCGGAAGCGCTGCTGCTGCTCGTGCTCGGCTATGGCAATGAAGGAGTTGGAGTTGGCTAAAGCTGAACATCACCAAACAAGACCAGTCAGTGTATAGAAATGGAGTATAAAAGTAAAGTCATATAATTAAGTCACCGGTACTGTGTTCTAGGGAATATTTGACGTTGTACCATCTTCTGTTTCCAATAAAGAGGACTAAACCACACTCCACACCACGACCACAGACACACACGCTGTTACGCGAATAAAATTAAATCCTGACAAACTGGGCGCTTGTGAGGTGCTGTCTTAAAAGACAAGGCTGGCAGCAATGCCAGATGTAAAATATTTTAATTTGTTTGGGGATTGGTATGGTTTACCTGGGACTTATATTGAATGAGGTTATAACATACAAAATCTAGTACCAGTAAATTTTTGCAAAAGAATGCCTAGCAGTATATGGAAAATGAGGAAATTTAGTGTTTGTGGTATATAAACGGGGAAAAATGGATTTGACTGCAAAAGATAACCGGAAGTAGCGGGTGGGCATGCGAAAAGTTGAGTTCTTAAAATTAAATTGTGTTCTTTTAAGATAATAAGGCTTTCTATTGAAAATTCTAAGTCAATAATAAAGGCTGTAGATAATAAAGAGATCCCCTGGCTTCTTTTGACTTCAAAAAACAAAACGTAAAACAAGATCCATGTAAATTTTAAATTTTTCTAAAATTTTTTGATTAATTTGGACATTATCTTTTGCAAGATCAAAAAAAGTCGCAGGAGGCAGTCAAATGTTAACATCTTGTCCTGTTCAACATTTGAAGCAATACATTTTACATGTAAACGTTTAACATTAGCAGAAAAATAATTAAGTCCGATGCTTTACTGTGTGCACAGAAACACACAATCTGACAAATTTTTGAGAGCAAGGTTGCAGAAACTTCGACAGAAAAGTTGGGGAAACAGTATACTTTTTCGCGAGTCATTTGTCAAAAATTACGAAGCTGATAAAAAAAAAATAAATAAAATAAGTTGGGTGGCACAACGGCTCGTGAAGAACTAGAACCTAGTCAATAACAATTCGCAACCATTCCTGTGTGCGCCTGTCGACAGGAATGGAAGGGACCTACAATTTTATGCGTTGAATCCGAACGGCTAGACGAGAAGCACTTATACGTGACAAGTGATACTCTTGGAGGATTTGTCAATTCCTCGCAAGAGGCAGTAGCCCTGAAAAAAACTTTTTAGTTTTTAGGTGGACGAGGCTTGGAAGTGAACCCAGACCTCCAGCGTGACAGTCGAACGCACTAACCATTACGCTACGGGCTACTACAGCTGATAAAAATGATTGTTATGTTAAAAAAATAGTTTGACTGTTTTAAAAGTTTGGGATTTGTTAAAAAACAATCTGAAGAAAACACTACTAAAATGGGTCCCGCTATTCTATTTGTCGGTCTATATCCCTGTACCTTGTCCTTAACCGCTGATGCAACTTATTCAAGCTTTGGAAGTAAGAAGTTTAGTCGATTTCTTAAAGCATCGATTCCTAAACTCTGGTCGCAACCCAAATGTGGATTGGGGATGGAATACGCTTGGCTATGCAACAACCAAAAATCGGACCATTCCTTGACCGGACGCGGACAATGATATCAGCCGTAATTTGTTAAATTGAATTCAAGCGGATAGAAACTGTCCATAACTTATGAGTTTCTACCCTTCTTTTCAGCAATACTTTATAATATTTTTTTTAATTCGTGCTTACTAGCTCATAAATAAAAATATAAGGTTCGTTTCTTTTCTCTGAATTTCTATGCATTTAAGCCAAGTGTTGTTTCAAAGATCATTTAAAAAAATAACTTTCAAATAGAAAGAACAGAAAATCACAGAAATTCAAAGCAAAGGAACGGGTATATAATTTTTTGTTCTTGGACGGACAACTCCCTTAAACGGACAAAAGGTGTTGTCACCCACGCTAAGGGAGGTTCACTGTATAATAATAAAATATTAATACAAATATTAAAAAAAACTGTGCAAAACAGTGGTCCACTCGGGCGTTTGTGCACTTTTTTTTTTTAATGAATTATTAATAATTTATAAACTATCAAACAATTTTTGTTTTTTTAGTTTGTTTCAAATTATATGGTAAAATCTGATCTATACGTACTTTTAAAAATCAATAATTTGTTCATCAAGGCATTTAGTCGCCAATAAGTTTTAGAAAAAAGTTCGATGTCGAATTACAAAAATGTTGGAAACCACTGGATTGCGTAGAGGGATAAATGATCTTTTTGGGTAACTCCGAATAAAATGGTACCTACAATTAATAATACGTTATAAAAAGTTATAACCCCAAAAAGTGCTCTCAAGATTTTGATAAGCATTTTAGGTACAAAAAAAATACCAAAAATGATTAAAAATGGTACCTGCCATTATCCCTTTTCTCGGATTGCAAATAACTCGTTAAGGGCTTTGTTTATTTCGATAAAAACATTTTACTGAAGGACCTTTAGAATTTTATTAATATTTCATAAATCAATTCGAGAAACAAACATTTTTTCAATTGAAAAAAAAAAATAATTTTAATTTTGAAAATTCAATATCTTGAAAACGGACGAATCAGTTTCTTGTTTTTTTTTTGTATAAATCAAATTAAAAATGGCATTCATTTTTTGTTAAATAATAACAAAAGCTATTCAGAGGGTGGTTCTCTTAAGCTCTAACAAAATGAAAAATAATCACTAAATTTACAAAGTCAATGACGAGATATTCGGGAAAATGCCAAAACAGGCAGTATGCTCAAATAACCCCAAAACTTAATTTTTGTCATTCGAATTTTTTTTTGCAAAAATCTGGTATACAATGTCTTAAAACTGTTCTATAGATTACATGTAGCAAGTTTAAACAAAATCGTTAGAGCCGTTTTGATGAAAACTTGGTAAAACAGATATCGTTGTATGGCAGCTACCCGTTCTACCGACGGAAGGTTTTTGAAAATCAATCGATTTTCGCCATCATCGAAGGTGATGTTTGATTTATTTTTCTAACCCTTAACTTCGCTCTATTGAGCATTTTAAAATCGCGTATGGGAGAGAGCTCCTGTTTAGTCGGGAGGAGCGAATTTCTTAGAAAATCAATTAAAATAGAAAATAAAAAACAACTATAACACTTTTACAAAGCTATGCTATCTTTTTTTCAAATCCAGTTATCCTTTCTTTGTTATTGATGTTTTAATTAACAGTTTTTGACAAATTAATTTTCAAACGAAAATATTCCAATTTTTTTTTTTTAGAATGGCAGTGCTGGTTTTCATCCCGTCATCGTTGTCGGTCGCGTCCGCTGAGTATGGGAATGGTAATAGCGTGTTGTCGTCATTGGGAGATGTTTACGTTTATAATAGGAAATTTTGTTCGGTCGCACCGCTCACCTAAGGATTCACCCTCGAACGCGTATTCCTTCCTTGTCAACCACAAAACATTGCATAAGGATAGACGATTTTGTATGTGTGTATAAATGCTAAACATAAGGTCTACTGTATCTAGGATAAGATTACAAAAAGGCACAGAAACAGGGGGTGACCGGGAAGCTTTCTTTATAAGTACGAGCATATAGACGTACACCTACTTCTTCTAACATTTTACTATACAATTACTATGACGTCCTCGATAAGATAACGTCTTGTGTTCAGCTGTAATCACTGGATTTATAGGTCCTTTGAAATAATCGTCTTGGCAGGCAGTGCACGATGGAATGATGTTAATAATGCATGCGTCTTCCGATGTCCCAGCTTCTAATTAGTAAGATGCTTTTCTATAGGGATGTTTGCTACAACGAAGATGGTGGGATATATTTTTAAAGGACATCAACTATTCACAGGAATATTCGAATACTGCTGGAATTCTTGAAGAGACTCTCTTTAAATAAAATCGCCGATCAATTTTTCTCCATCCCCCTATTGATTTCCATTTAAACCATATCAAATCAGGGTATAGGAATTATTTTGGAAACAAAAAAAAATCCATGGAATTGTATAGGAGGAGCAGCAGCTACTCAGTGGCTATTTGAAGGAATAAGGGACAGGACTTTTAATTAGATATTCTTAAATAGGGTGGGAGTTTCTTTTTCTGCATTATTTAATTTTTTTTTTTTAATGTTTTTTTTTCATGGATTGGGTTGGGTTTTCTTTTATATTTTGTCCTTGATTTTAAATTAGGGTCGTTGTTGATTTATATTCCGATGTTTATTTTTTTTTTTTATTTTCAGGACAACAAAAATGTGTGTCGAAATTGAGCCCGATGATGAAATGAATGATTTGCATGGAAAAATAACTGTCAAACACAAACGACTGATGCGGAAAGAAAATTTTTTTTTTTATTTTGAAATTCTAATGAATTATTGAATAATTGTTAAATTACTGATTTATCGTGAAATAAAAAAATAAAAAAACAAGAAATAAAATAATATTATTGTTGTTGTTTTATCGACGAAGGGCGCCTTTATTTGATACGTTTTGGAATACCTTGTAGATTGAATATAAGAATTTGGAATAAATGTCAAGACTGTAAGTATATTAAAGCTAAGAGAAAAAGTAGCTTTTCCTTTCAGTAGAAAATTATTCTTTAGATTTGTTATATTGGTTAGACCGATGTAGGTATACGTTTATTTGTGGAGGACGCCTGTGTGTGCAATGACATATAAATGACGTTTTCGGTCTATGAAAAGAAATCCAGGAGCATTCGTATGGAGAAAAACAAATATTTATCAAGTTTTTATGAGAAGAGGAAACAAAAAATTAAATAATGGCCTGTGTTATGTTCACCTTAAAGGCATCAGTCGTTTGTGGTTTAATCACATATGTAACTTCAAGGAACCCCATAAGAAAAAGTCTAGAGGAGACATATTGCATGACCCTGATATAGGGGCCAATTCACATCACCTCTGCGAGAGATAACCTTAAGCTCAAATCGTCCATGCAGAATGTTAATCGTGGAACCAGATGTCTCCGAGGTCCATATGATTAAATTTGGGGCAGAAGAAATTGGTTAGGTTACGTTGGGAGGGGTGTGCCCAGCCAAGGCTGTTGCGTACACAGGGGCCTATTGGTCCATTGTGATTCCTTACAAAATAAAAACAGAGATGTTCCTAACTAATCGTTCACATAGACTGGTTCGTTTGTGAACCAGCGTTTAAATTTCCCCATATTTGCCATCGAGACCTGCGCTGGATCGTGTAGTTCTTTAACATACATGTGTCCGAAGTAACGGAGGCGATTTGTTTGGAGGTTTGGACAATCACAGAGCAGGTGCCCATGTGCCACCATAATTGGTTATCTGCGTTCTGTAGCGCTCGCCATTGAAGGTGACCTCCTCACCAGTACCTCACCATCACCAGGTACGAACAAATGACGCCGTTGGTCGGCTCAAAATCCACAAGAAATGGTTACTTTTTGCATTGTCGCCTGGTTAAGCCCGTGTGGGTTGGTGTCGTCTCATTAATAAACAGCATTTTTGCTTTTTAACATAATCTTTCATCCAAAACTTTATCTCGTCGTTAAATATGATTTTTCGGCAAATGAATCCAAATCATTCGAGTGACAAGGTTAACAAATCTCCACATAGAAATACATACTTCCCAAATTGGACTCGAGGGTTAACTGATGTACAATCTTACAAGGAATGATAACAGCTTTTATCAGTAAAATAATAAAAGACATGGATCATATTGCGACGGTGTTTAAGAAATGTAAATGGTTCCGTTCTTCACAGTGAAGTTCACACTTCACAGGCTACAGATTGAAACTCGAAAATTAAGCATGATGTGAATTTACAGTAAGACTCCAAATTTGAAGTGCATTCTGATGGAGATTACATTTTGTACCAGGAATGCCTGATTTTTAATTATTTCTCAATGTTGGGTTTTAAGACAGCATACATGAAGTCTGTAAAGTTGGCAGGGGACCTTTCATCTAGAGTAGTGTGACTTAACGCAATATTTTTTTTTTGTATTTATGTTCCCGAATTCACAGTTCATCAAATAGTATAGGTTGTAATCGAATGATTGCAGAAAAAATAGTATCTTTCGAGATTAGATAAACAAGCATTGTAGGAGTTTGCAGTTGCCCTACGAGCTAACTCCCAAAAGATTTAACTCCGACTAGGTTCATAAATTCAAGAGTTAGTTCATTTGGGACCTAATTTAGTAGATACGAATGAAGTCTTAAAGAAACTTAGTCCCAATTTCAAAAATATACTCGACTGGATCGCACGAACCTGCTCTCGTAGCTAACAACTAGAATGTAGTAGCTAGACATTGGCGGTGTAGACATAAGCCGTGTTTTTTGAGAGAGTAACTAGCCACTCAGTAAAAGTTATACACGGAAAACACAAACAAAATTTCCTATAATAATTTATTTTGCTATCGTTTTGCGTCTAAACATTTGCTGAGTTGCTAGTCACTCTCTCAAAAAACACGGCTATAATCATAGTTTGCTTATATTAATATCGTTAGCGAAAAAATAATAAAAAACATTTTAAAATAGCAATTTAGAAATTTTTTGATTAAAAACAAAGAAATTAGAAAAAAACTTTCTTTGATTTTATCTCTTCGTAAAAAAAATTATTCATTCAAATTTTATATTCAATATTTTTTGACTAACTAAGGAGTACCTACTGAATTGCAAATTAATGATAAAATCGACCAAGCCAATGACGAGATACATCTAAAAAGGTTTAAAAAAGGCAATTTAAATAAAAAATAATACTCTTAATTCCATTATTCGATTTTTTGGCAAAAACGTCGTATGCAGTATTATTCGAACTAGTCTAGAAATGTCATGCACAAAGTTAAATAAAAATTATTGAAGCCATTTTTGAGAAAACCTGATAAGACCGAAATCATTGTATGGCAGCTACCCGTTCTATGTGGATGAGCGAAAACGAAAATTCAAATTAGGCCTCTAGAGAATCACATAGAAACACACCACATGAAGTTTGAAACAAATCCGTCTAACCGTTAAGGCTGTACATCAGAGGGCACACAATCGCACAGTTAAACAGTACGACCGACGCGACGGACGGACGCTTGACGAAAATCACTTTTTTGGCCTTCTCCAGCCCACGCCTCTCTCCCCCAGATACCGCAAGTGCTGGGGCCCATTTTCACCGAGTATATGATAGCAATTTCCATTGGTAGTCATAGTCGGCACTTATTTTAATTATTTGATGTTAGATAATAAAAAAAAAGTTACTTATTTATGTTAAATAATAACACAGCAACTTGTCTTACAGGGAAACGAGTATCAACGGAAGTTAAAAGAGATTAGGCCAAGCAGTTGAAAAATTTTAAAATAAAAAAAAAGAAACTGTTTAAAAAAATAGGATTATGAAATCAAATAAACAAAATAATGTTTAGTTTAGTTCACGTTATGTTTAGTTTATAAACAAAATACAATATTTAGAATAAAACAAATGAAAAATTAAACCGATCACGACCGTGGAACACTGGTTCGAATCATTTTCTAAGTCCTATTTTAAACATGTTAAAATCAATTGAGGAAACATTTAAATTATTAAGTTTACTCATTCGGTTATTAAGAGGTTCATGCATGTCATAGTTAGTTCTATGAAAATCTACGTGAAAAACTTGAGAGGCATACTCAAGATGGGGTCGTACATAGCAATTGTATAAGGACAGGGTGACATACGAATCGTTAAATTCCTTAGCCCACCGTTTTATAAAACCAAGCATGGAGCCCGCTTTTTTAATAATATAATAAATATGCTCTGTGAATTCTAGATTAGAACTAAAGTGAACACCATGTTCTTTGAAGCTATAAACACGAAAAACAAAAATGAGTGCTGTGAAATGGAATAATCAAAAGCACTTACTACTCGTTTTCTTGAAAAAGTAATAATTTGGCATTTAACTGGGTTAAGAAAAAGACTTTTTTTGTCACACCGCTAACATTAAAATTGTCAAAATCTGCCTGCAGGAGAATGCGGTCACTGTTAGATTGTACTGCTTTAAAAATCTTCATGATTTTACATCATGTATAGCCAGAATGAATAGAAATGGGCCGAGATGACTACCTTGAGGTACACCCTCTAAATTTTCTTTAAGCTCAATTATCAAGGTATGACTTTGCCTATTCTATAAAACAACGTATAAACATTGCTCCACTTGAGTCACCTAAGAAAAATTTCACTATGACGGTCAAAAATCGGGGTTGATAATCGCAAGAGAGTAGCTACAATAGCGTTATTGTGAAATAATAGCAGCAAAATTGAATAAAATAGAACTCTTATGTCGATTTCGAATCAACAATTTTTTATTTGGTGATCAGAATTCAGATCAATCGTAGTAAAAAAAAAACTCAAAACGTGATTTGATTTAAGTATGCAATTGTGAGAGTGGCATTTCTTTGATTTAGATAAAAATGTCACTTTAATTTGGTGTGCGTGCAAGTGCGTGTGAAAATCTGTGTAGATCTTTTGCCTGAAATTAAGATTTGTAAATTTGATCTAAAATCAAATCAGACCACCAAAAAATTCGATTTTTTTTTTGTTGAAACGAAGGTGAAATTCGAAAAATATAAAAGAAATCGAAATCGACATTATAGTCTAGGAGCTATACCCTCTTCCCGTAGGCACTTGAATGTCACCTCAGTTTGAGGGTGTTTTTTTATTTTGTCGGGGGTGGGGAATATCCGGAACTATTTTTTGCTAAATCCGGTGCGAATAAATTGTTATTAACAAATTTTGATGCATTTTTGTAATGCAATAAAAGTTATTAATGTAAGGAAAAAATGTTCCGAGTAAATATTGTTCCTTATTTTCTAGCGAAGAAATTTGTTTTTTATTCATGTAAATCGGTTGATAATTGACCATGATATTGCCAATTGTTTCTTAGTAGGGAGGGCGCGTGAACGTGTTTTTTAGGTAAACGGTCAGAGTTATCGTGAAGTTTGTCATAAAAGAAATTATTCTCTATGTTATGACAAATACTTTCGTTTGTATTTTGTTTCAATTGAATAATAAGATTCGGAGATATACACAGAAACGAAGACTTTGGATAAGATTTTTCACATTCACATGGTTAAAGAAGATCAATTTACTTAAATTTCCGCACGATAAAGCATAAAACAAGTATTTTTTATTTATACTCCTGATTTTAACTAATAAAAGCAATTTTCAATTTTGTATTTGTACATTTTTTTAAGGCATGACAGATTTATTCCACATTCCAATTTTTTAATATAATAACAGCTTGTGCTTATACAGGGTGATTTACATCAATGTTCAGTTGAAATTATTTGTTGCCTCAAAGTTGTTGCTATTATCACATTGGTTTACGGAATCATCTTGAAGTAGTCTTAACACAGCGGTTCCCAAACTTTTTAAGCTTTGGAGCCCTTAACAAGGTCCAAATATGAAAAGGAAGAATGAAAAACTACATAATCACGTTTCAAAATCAATTTTTTGTTTATACTTCATGTGAGTGTGGCTCGTATAATTTTCTTTAGAAAGTGAATTTTGCTGTATAAACTTTGTTTGCTAGTTTTTAAATTATAAGAAGCTCATACTTCGCTAAAAACATGTTAGTAATTACATACCGCGTGGCGCGTAGCTGGGTCTAAATTGGACTGCTGTTTTTTTCTAGTTTTTTTGTTTAATTAAAAACAACTTTTCTAATGTTTTCAGCTTTCTTTCTACAAATATACAGTCCCTGGCCATATTATTAGATGCACTGTAGGTTTTATACAAAATCAAAATTAACTGCTGCTTTGAACATTTGGTTGCTGTTAATTGGATATGTTTGTATAAAATACTTTCTTTCCTTATTGTTATCAACTAAAAAACATCATATTAACTGAAAAAAATATGTATTTATTAATATTTGGACAAACATGAACATTTTTCTTCAAAATTCTAATATTTAGTTGAGCCCCCTCTTGCCGCTATGAGAGCTTCAATTCTGCGCGGCATGCTGTCAATGCAAGACTGAACTGTCTGCAGCATTTGTGGATGGTGATTCCACACATGAATGATTTTTTCCAAGAGCTGCGTTTTGGTTGTGATAATTTCTTTAGCCACTTCTCTCTTTATGAGCTCCCACACATTTTCTATAGGGTTCATGTGCGGACTATTACCTGGCCAAGCCAACAGAGGGATGTGAACTTCCTCTAAATAAGTTTTTACAGATCGGGCTGTATGGCAGGGAGCTCCATCTTGCATAAAAATAAACGGTTCACCATTCGGAAACCATTCCCTGACCTGGAGCAACAAGCGATTCCTTAATACCTCTTTATACTGGTCCTGTTTCATTATCCCATTTACGACGTACAAACGTCCTGTGCCCTTCCCACTGATGACTGACCAGATCATAACCTTTGTAGGATGTTTAACAGTCTGGACAACACAGTCGGGATGAAATTTTTCGCCACAGCGACGACGTACAAACTGAGCTTTGTTGGCTAATATCTCAAATGTGCTTTCATCGCTGAAGTAGACCTGTTAAAAACCAAAACAAAATTGGACAATCAAGTAAATAATGCTAAATTTTTATTATTTTATCGTTAAAGATAAACTAAATATCCAATTACCGATCTCCAGAAGTCCACATCTTAATCACGCCACCGTCTGGCCCAGTTGAGACGTTTGTTTTTCATTGCAGCTGTTAACTTGG